>JABUQX010044300.1:0-2500 GCA_015478945.1 Trachelipus rathkii | reverse complement strand
AAAAATAAATAAAAGTTTTATGTTATGTGTAATGCGACTGGATGAAAAGATAATAAATTCTATGTCAAAACTTACTCTTCGAACTGATAAACAAATCCTTTGGCCAGGCCCCCGTGACAATCCAATCAACTAACACCTTTTAGATTCTCAAACCTGTATTGTAACAGTATCCAGGCCTTCTGTTAAGTGAGCTATTGGCCTGTGCAATACTGCAGAATAAATCTATACTTAGAACTCACCAACTTATCTCTCTGAAGACCCTTCAAGTGGAACAACGGTTTGACCGAGTTCTTTTGCCTTTTATGAAAACCGTTCAATCAGTATTATTCCTTATCAATGAACTCACCTGTTTTATGATCAATGTTTTGACCATGAAAACAATGTCTTTAAGACCTAAAATAATTACTACTTGAAAATTCAAATAAATGAGAAAGTAAAATACGTTTGGAAACACTCAAGGAAACTACTGGAGTAAATTTAGAAATATTTTAATAAAAAAAATAAAAATGTACTGTACTTACAAAACTAGGTTTTATAAATTCATGAACATATAGTTAGATGTCCTTAGATATCTACATACATGCGCATAGAAAATATAGAACCACAGTACTGAATACCAATGATATATTTTATGCTGTCAATCAATACAAAATACAAAATGCTTTATCTTTAAAATTTATATAGATCCTCGACCATAAATATGTATCTATAAAATATACATAAATATTTATGTTCAAGAATGGATATAAATACAGAAATTATATTAACAAAAATATACGGACTGATCGATTTGATATGAGATATAAAATCTTTACTTGAAAATTAAATGAATTTGACATTTACAAAAGACGTCGATTTTTAAGTGTGTACAAAATACTGTAAGGCCAGCTGGTATATAAAAACAGCTGTTACTACAATGCAAAGAGTTGCCTATTAGTGATTTAAACAAATCTTTTAAATAAACAAATAAACTGTGACTTTGACAATTAACCATATGTTAAAAAATAAATATCAAACTGATAACCGTTTTATATTTATTGACACAAAATAATATTTGCAACACTTCAACAAAATAAATTTCAATGATACAAAAGCTTACCTGCCAGTCATATCTAGCAACGATTTGGACACAATGCACTTTGCAAAAACCGTATATGCAGACGATGCTTTGAAATAACAATGCATAAAATATTCACAATATAAACACAAATTACTTTAAAACACTCCTTTAAATACCTTTACCTTTACTACAAAATAAATAGCACAATTTTCCACATTGAAATTACATCACCATATTACATTTAAAACACATATTATATTTACTTTGTAATAAAATATAAAACAAACACTTCTTGGATACAAAAATATACATACACTAACAAATAATAAATTGATCGGATATATAAGGCGTCAAGAGCTACCAACTATATACATCCTGGATTAGCAACAACAAAAGCGAAAAGATACAAAATATTCACAATTTTACTATTTATATGGCTTCCAGTAATTTAGATTACGCCCTTTTAACCAATCATAGTCCTTAAAACAATAAATAAAATGATGTATATATTTATCAATTAATTTATCAAGATAAATATATACCAGACATTTAGAAAGAATGCAAGATTGGTATTTCTTGTAAAATCGTCTCCTTCTCAAGAAATAACAATCTTTCGTTGAAAAGCAAAATATAAAAAGTTAACAAAAATTGAAGATATTGCGCTGCCACAATTTACAAAATATATTTATTCAATAAATTATATATATATATATATATATATATATATATATATATATATATATATATATATATATATATATATATATATATATATATATATATATATATATATATATATATATATATATATTTTTTTTTTTTATATATTATATATATTCAATAATATATATATATATATATATATAAAACAATTATATATATATAATAAGACGTAGTATCCTTTCAAATGCTTTAAAAATATTAATAATAATAATAATAATAATAATAATAATAATAATAATAATAATAATAATAATAATAATAATAATAATATTAATAAAACTTTGTCAATAACGACCAATGATAATCCACCTTTCAAAATAAAAATCCAAAAAAAGGGTTTTTATTGGTGTTTTTTTTTCCTTAAAA
This sequence comes from Trachelipus rathkii, assembly GCA_015478945.1. NCBI lineage: Eukaryota > Metazoa > Arthropoda > Malacostraca > Isopoda > Trachelipodidae > Trachelipus > Trachelipus rathkii. The sequence continues at coordinate 351 of JABUQX010044300.1, read as the reverse complement.
AAAAAAAAATATTTACAATATTTTCAACTGGGCCTCAGCATACATCAAATATATATATAACAGAAAAATAATATTGCAATGGCAATACTTGGCCTTTACCTTAAAATACATAAATGAAAGTAATGTTATATATTTCATGTACCACTGCATTACATCTTTGGCCCCCCATTATGAAGCAAATTGGTACATTTTGCTTTTATGTACATGATGTTTAAAACATTGGTTTCATTTACATGGTGCTCCTTCTTCAGTAGCGACTTCTGATGATGAAACCAAAGTATCTTCGGCATACGACCTACTGAGATAGTCGGCTTTGACATTATCTCTCCCACTTATATGATTTAGGATAAA
>JABUQX010044299.1:0-2500 GCA_015478945.1 Trachelipus rathkii | reverse complement strand
TCCATTTTACTTTTTTTTTTCTTCTTTTTTTTTTTTTGCCGTCTCCCTTTACCGTCTTCACCATTTACGGGTTTTAGTGGTCTTGCCAGATTCTGAATCAATTTATCACTCTTGATAACTGTTCGCGCTGTCGAGGCAACAAGTTATGAAGCTGCTCCTTTTTTGTTGCCTTTCTTTTGTAACTCCACTCACTTTGACATTAATATAAACGATTACAACTACTCATTCTCATATCTCTCTCTCTCCCTTTATATATATAGTATAGAGTATATATATATATGTTATATATATAGTATATATGGTATATATATATATATATATATATATAGTATATGTTATGATATATATATTATATATATATATATGTTATGTTATATATATATAGTATAAGATATATGTTAGTTATATTTATATATATGGCGTTATATATATATATATTATATATATACGTTTATATAAACATAGATTTGTAAATTTTAAGGGATTTTATTAAATATTGTATAATCATGTATATACATATATATACATTATAGTTACATATTATTACATATATATTACAGTTCATTATTAGTCTATATATAATTATTATTACAGCATTTATCAAATATTATTATTATCATTAATATTATGATTATTTATTACAGTTATAGCATAGCCACTCTGAAGTATAAACATGTATCTTTTATAAAACATAACAACTATATACTATTACTATTATGTTGGAGGGAAACATATTTATTAAAGGGTAGTATGTTTAAGAAGTTATATATACAGGATGCTGGTATACATGATGCATACTTATGTTGTTACATTATTACATATATATATATATATATATATATATATATAAGGTTCAAACTCCCCCGAAATTATTTAAGCAATCAAAATTTTTATGATAGCTTGAGTCTCTTAATTTAAATAATAATAATAATAATAAACACAATATTAATAACAATAATATTAATTAATTAATAATATTAATAATAATAATAATAATAATAATAATAATAATAATAATAATAATAATAATAATAATAATAATAATAATAATAATAATAATAATAATAATAATGATAATAATGATAATAATGATAATAATGATAATAATGATAATAATAATAATAATAATAATAATAATAATAATAATAATAATAATAATAATAATAATAATAATAATAATAATAATAATAATAATAATAATAATAATAATAATAATAATAATAATAATAAAAATAAATCAAAGCAAATTATGAGTATGTATTAATAGAAATTAGGAAATATTTGTGGTCCCTGAAGATTTGTTAATTAAGTGTCTGTTGGTAAGCATTGAAGCAGAATCTCTAGCGGAGCCAATACTATGAACGATGAAACAAATAGTGACTTTCTGATTAGTCAACGATATGATGATACAGAAGCAATGAATAAAAGTTTTAGAGCTATTTAAGTGATCGAAAATATTCATGGCGTTATTTATTCATTGCTGTTCACATACGTGTGAAGCAAAACACATTAGAAACTTTATGGTACAGCGAATGCAAATAGGTACTTTTTACGTTTAGTAGATTTAAATTACACTTGGTTAATAATTAGACACAAAATGGATATCTATTATGTACTACATTGCAGTCTCCGTGACAACTGTTCTTTATCATATTGAAAGTATGATGTCTGTTTTTAAAGAATTTCAAGCAAACAAAAATGAAACATTTTCAAACATTTTGAAAGTTGGATCAAAACTTCTGCTTTCTGTTAATGAAAAAAATGGAATGCCTTATGTGAGAATCAATGTAAAATGAAATACATAGGCAAATTACAATTCCTTTCCTTGATGATTTTTCAAAAAAGTTAGAGAGCAACTTCGTGAGACATAGATTCATGCTTATCTTTTAAAAATTTTACGAATTTTCTAAATCAATTTGATCTGTAGAGTCACATTTGAATTGTTAAGGATTTAGCATTTGCCTCACTCAAAACGTGCACTTCAAAAAGATATTTCTTTACTTTCAAAAGAATCGAAAGATACTTTTTTTCAATTCTACAGGAGAAGAAAGCTAACAGAACTGACATTACTGTGTGTGTGTGTGTGTGTATGTGTGTATGTGTGTGTGTGTGTTTATCATATCTGCACAATATAAGCGAAAGAAGTTATCAATCATTTTAATATTTAGATATGAAAAAAATTTTTATGTAAATAAAATGATTTTTTTTTTTTAAATTTTGAAACTGCTATCAATGAATAATTTTTATTCTTTTTGTTGTTGTTGTTGATATATAGAGCAGCATATAGTATATATATATATATATACAGTTATAGTTATATAAGGTTATATACAGGCGCAGTGGTATATATATATATATATTATATATATAAGGTTATGTTATGTATATATATATATATATATATATATATATATATATATATAATCCTCAAAAACCCCGAAAGTGAAATAAGTAGGTTTAATCTTCCTTCATATTATATATATATATGAAGTGTTATAAT
>JABUQX010044298.1:0-44949 GCA_015478945.1 Trachelipus rathkii | reverse complement strand
ACTTCGCGAGTATGGCTAACGACATCTCTTAAGTTATTTAGACGTACCAGGATTGTTGGCAATACTTGACGGTTGCTATACCTTCTGTAAAATTCTTCACCTCCTCAACTCGCCATTACAAACTATGATTTTGGTTTTGATTCTGATTCTTCTATGTGAAAGTTCTCTATATACGTCAGCGTTCTTTAATGCGATTGGGACCAAGCAATACTTCTATGTTTAATGCTCTACTCATCTACTTTACTCACGAGGTGACTACCTCTAGACATTCAACGGGTCGTAACTCCTCTAATGCAGAGGTTTATAGCTGGACTTCTTAAGGGCAATGCGTCCCTTGACATTTCCCAATGATCTAAATCATAAAGACGTGACTTTCCGCAGGCACTGCTACACTGGATTTAAACCTACCCATACGTAATAAGGAGGGTTATTCACTATCAATACTTGCGAGAGGAGCTTCTATCACCGTACCATCCTGAAATACATAATCTTAATATTCATTATGTTCCTTTTCCCTTGATATGACTATCTTGGAGGAATCATATTCTCTCACAACTATCTACGTACTCAACCTCACGTATATATCTCGGTAGGGTTATTGACTTGATAGCCATTCACCGTCCCATACGTTAAAGGTAGGTGTTCTCTCCTCTATTTTCACACCTTCTCTATTTATATTCAGGAGATTCGGCTCTTCACCGAACCATTCAGACTTTAATTGCACGCTCACAGATGACATCCAGTGCAAATGCTCCAGTATTGACTGGATCTCGTGTAACTTTCATTTCCTGTATGCTATTGCTGAGTGGAGGCTATGGTGTCCTCTAACCACTCGCTGTGTGCATACATAACATGAGATGGTGAACTATCTCAAGATCACATACACTTGCGAAGATGCCCTCTGACCTATTGGAACACTAATGATACGTACACTCAGTAAGACATCGTCTCCCACTGAGTGAAATAAAATGAATGGAAATAAAAACTCTGGAATAACAAAACGAAGGGAAAATCAGCCATCTGACATAATGACGGAAACGATAATTCTGTACATATACGAGTCACACGCACATCCCATTCCGATCTTGCTTTCTAATTTCGTGTTTGTTTGCTCTAAGATTGCATTGTTGGCTCATGATCCTACTCTCTAGTGTATGAATTTACTATTCGTGATATAAGTTAAAACAGCAATAGTGAGTGGACCTTCTCTGAATCTCAAAATTAAGTATTGTCTCGTAAATCATCTGATGGCGCCTCTTCTTATACAGCTGTGCGAAAAGGTTGTACGTTTGACACAGAGTGTGTTATAACGCTCGTGGGGCACGGACGGAGAAGCATAAAAAATTTTGCCAATAAATCTCTGACAATAAATATTGTGAAGCATAACTTGATCAATAAAATCGCAAAAGAAATGAATATACAATTTGAATTTTAATATAGTGGACACAGAGTTTAATTTGAAATGGATAGAAGTTATCATAGATATCTTATTAAACGTTGTTTAAGAGTAATGATGCCCATCTTTGGATATATATATATTGTCATGATTTGCTACATTTGCTGCAGTAATCCATACTTTTTTAAGAGAGCTTTCAAATTTTATCTTTTTTGTAAATATCACCCTAGTGGCATTATTCACTCACGTATAGGGACTCATTTAGTTGTTATATTAGCACCACAGTATCCCACTATTCAGCTCATTTTTAGACTTCATTTAGTTTTAGCCATCAAATCAAGTACATATTGTTGAACACACTGACCGCAATTTGGTACAGAAAACGTCCTGGATGGCAAACGCTCGCTTATTACCATAGGGATGTTCGTTTGCCTTCCGCTTTTTGTTTTTCGAACATTAAACAAGTGTTCTTCTATATCATTTTTTCTCATACGAAGAATGGAAAGCTTCAACTTCGTAGGTATTTGTCATGGCGTTAATATATAACTCACGTAGAAGTGCTGTGGGCTGCTTATTGCACGCGCTTTGTGAAGCCTACTGTGCATCATGCTGACGCTAAAAACTGTATATCTTCGGTCACATCAAGCTTCATCCCTGCCAACATTCTTTCTTCTGGCTTCCAACTTAACTGCTTTGAGCTTCACACAGCTTTCAAGCTTAGCTTTTTTCTCTTTCTCTTTCAAGCTTAAAATATATATAATTTAGCTTATTATTCCCTTTTTCGGTCATTCTGCAAGCCATAGCTAACCTTTTTCTCTTTCTAATAAGCAGCACAAACCTTCTTCCACTCCATAAGCAGTGCAAGCTTTAATCTTTCTGTTAGCTCAAATCTCCGGCTTCTTATAGGCTACTTATTTGTGCTCGGCGCGTGAGCATCATGAGCATTCTATATATCTCTACAATTCTAAGTCACAGCGAGTTCCATTACCCGAAAAAAAAACCCATTTATATTGCACATTCTTCACGACAAACTCAAGCATTAGAAGTAAGCCATTGTTATATAATCGTTTTATTACAAAACAAATTATAAAATATTTATCCGTCGTCAACAATAAGTCATCACTTTTACACACGAATACGTCTCAATACATGATTATTATCACCAAATTTTATGAAATTTGTAATAATAAGGTCATCATAACTACCTCCTAGATAGAAAACAAATTTCTTGAACACAAAAATTAAAAGAATATATATTTAATAATATATATATATACTATTATGAATATAAATAATATAATATATGATATATATAAGTAATATATATAAAAATATCATGTATAATATACATAATATTAATTATACTAATTAATGTAATTGTTTAACAGTATATATATATCACAGTATAAATAATAATATTAAGTCACTTTTTTACAAATACTTATGAGATAATGTGAGGTGATATATTATTATATAATGATAATATTACATTATATAATATATGATATATATAATAAAAATTATAACAATAATAATATATAGAATATAATAATATTATTACAAGAGATAATAAAACACGATATTTCGAAGAGATTATATACAATTGGGCAAGAGAAAAAATCTTTGTAGAGAGAAACACTCAGAATGAGAGTTTTTCCGTCTGCCTAACCAAACAGCCAGTAAAATTCAGTGGCAAACACTCGGAAATTACTGTGAGAGTATATCGCTATCAACCAGAAAACTTACAAGGGAGTCTAAAAATTTATTTTAACTCTTCCTACTCGCTCAAAGTCCGGAGGATATTAATAACGATGAATATATATATTAATAGTTATATGTAGTTATTATGCTAATACTATATGTAGTGTAGGTAGCGATAAATCGAATGCATTTTATATGCCCACATTCATGAATATCCTGAGTTGAGTTTTCCTCTGTTCCGAAGCACATAACGAAGTTTGATTGTAGTAGCTCATAAGTACTCGCCAATATGCATAATTCCACCCATGATCTCACAGAGCACAAGAAAAAAAAAAAAGAGAATCAACATAAATCATCGTTCGGAGACTATACAAAAACAATAAACAAATAGTACAGAAGAGATAGCTATGAATTAGACAGTATTATAAAAACGACAAATAGACTAAAACAATAATGATCCCAACTGGTCTTGTTACAATCTAGGTCACACGTGAAGATGGCTGGGTACAGCAATGGCCTTACAACTCTCGGACACAAGAGTCTTAAGTCAAAAAATTACGAAACATTATTGAAACTGACAATTTAGAGACTCACAAAAGGTCTTACAACAATCAAAATAGTGTCTCAAAGATGGAACTCATACTACCTAAGGACACCGAATTCCATAAGATAAGCGAAATAATGAGGAGGCACCGGGAAAGAGGTTTGATTTAAATAAGATCTCCGAGTACAGAATTACCCTCAATTACTAATAAATTAAGGTAAATTTATTCGATTTCTCATAGAATAATTAAATTATATGTCTCACAATAAATAGTTTCTTCTTCCCTGAGAGTGAGACGTATAAATATGCCACAAACTCTCTGTGCCACACCGAAGGGCCACTCCACCTCGTAGAAAAAATCAAAATGCACACGAAATACTTACAAACACTATCTAATGTCACTCTCTCAAAACCTATTATTGTAGTCTAAGCACACACACAGATATCGTCATCTCATCTCAAATGCATTCGTGAGACAATAGAGGGTTTACCGGCACATAAACATGAGGAGATAGCTCTCACTAAATGTAGCGTCGTAGCAATTTAACTTGGTACAAAATAACTGCAGATGAACAACCTCACTATCAGTATTCTACCTGATCAAGATCAGCGCATATCTCACACGATGTAAGACCACCGGGTGCGCAGGACGTAGTATGACCGAGTTCGTTTCGCCTTGAATGTGAAACAGCTTCAGATCGAAAGTAAGATTAATTCCACTCGTTAATCCAACATGCATAAGCCTGTCTTATCATTGATCATGTTTCTGATACATCGAAAAACCTCGACATGAGTGCTCTTTTAAAGACTAAACGAATAATAACTCACTTTGAAAAAATATCCATGAACCGAACGTTGTCACACTAAGAAAATGAAGAAGGTAAATTACGTTTGGAAAGCCATCACTAAGGAAAGATCTAATATAGGGAATTAAGGAATCACACAGTCACTTAGTTAATTAAAAATAAATAAGTGGTGATAGTACTAGCTCACTGCTCAATTGACTAACGAACTAAGTTATTAACAAATTCACTTATAAAATAGGAACAGTGCATATAATCTCGAGAGTCACGCTTAGCGATGAGTAGCACTCACTCTGACGTATCAATGCGCGCATATATAAATTAATACGAAATCGTCAAGCTATTAAATAACCGCCACATGAGTACTCAGTAGTCTTCTCAATATTCTCTGCGGGAATGTTTAAGACAATCATACATATACAATAGCTGTAGCGTACAATATCTCAATTATAACCAGAATGCAACCTGTGTACACTAAACCGCATCTGTCAGCCCCCTGATAAGATATGGTGATAATATATAAAATATATGAGTGTTGTGTTACACACAACCAGGAGAAGTCTCTAATATAAATACTAGCAAAATTATTTATAAAAACACAGAAAGAATATAACCTAGGACCTGACTGTGCACTATGTAAACTCTAAGATATAATTAAAATCGTGGTTATTAGAACAATATTTAAAGCTATGTGAGTATATAGACTAGTTATACTAAAAAAAATGTCGTCGTTATTTCACGATGAAGGATTGTCAAACAATCTCAAGAACGAATGATTCAGTCATGACCAGTCTGACTGTAGCACTCTCATGCTTAGTTACTACCAATGCAGATGGAGGCTCGAATACTAATGAGTGATAGATGCTATTCTCATACGAAGATATCTTGTCTTCTCTACGAAATCAAAAGCTATGTGATCATATATATTGCCCAACATGGGTAACACGAATATTGTGTCTTAAAAATAATAAGAAATTACATATATGACAAACAAGATATAGACCACACGTTTCAATGAATTTATTGGACACAACTATTAATATTTGCAGATACATTCCAGTGAAAAAACATAGCGTAATCCAAAATCTCAAGACAAACCAAGAACATGTGAAAGAGAGAACACCTAGCCCAGTTAACTTATCATTGTACCACTGCTCAACAACTTTGATGTATCGAATAAAAAATAGCCACTTTGCAAACTTGTATTTCTGCAGAACTACGCTTTGTAAATAATGTCAATTGCATTAAATAATTACTATATAACATAAAACGATTATACACTTTTTAAAAAACAAAACGTGAAGAGAGTGAAAGTATCGTAAATGCTCCAATATAACAAAAGAAAAAGCTGCTGCGTATTATAAAGCGTGTTTATTCTATTACAATAAAATCAATGGACAGGTAATAATATCTCAGCAAGAGAGGTTTCGTTTATGGACATTTACTATTCAGACTCAACTTTCAGAGCCCGGAAATAACACTTTATCAATATACAGATCCTCATTTCCCTAAATCAAATGTGCTATTTGGCAAATACTGCTTACAACAGTACAAACATTTTGAACTTTATGACAATAATGGAACTTCAATATATATTCTAGAGAAGCATTTTTAGGCCCTGAAAGGACTCTTCGATTCTATAATACATTCCACGATTGAAGAAATGGAAATGATCAAGATACTAATGAAAGATACACAACAATTAACAGTTTGCTTAAAAATTTATAATGACTACTCCAATGTGAATCTGTTAGATAGTAGACAAGATGAATTTTTCTAGATATAAAAAGTACAAAAAACACGATATCCGATCTACGGCAAAAAACATTATAGGCAACAAAACTGATGTCACATTTAGGCCTCTACTTTCGCTGCAAGAGAAGAAATATGTCCAGAATCCCGCGAGCTGAGCATTACGTTGTCAGAGTTTTTTCTAAAATTATTCTGCAAAGACCAAAGCATTCTGCAAGTAATAAGCGAGTATAGCACGCGCCTTTCAGAAAGAGAAATACTAGAAGCCTGTAACACGATTTAATAAATATAGTAAGATAAAATATATTATATACACTTTTAATTTAGTTGTGTTTTAAATCAATTCCGCCTCACCATAACAGTAACTATATATATTATGTTATTAGCTACTCAACTAACGAAAAGTTTAAATAATGGCATAGGACGTCAGGCGTAACCTTTGTATAATAAAATCGCGTGATTATGACTGAGTAATATGGCTGGATATACAATCTATAGTTAATGAAACGGTATATATAGCTACCAATGTTCATACCTAATATAAACACAACTTGGCTAGTGTATGCATCATATATCTATATCTTTATGAGCTACTAATATTAGTTTTTATAATATTTGTGATCTACTATCTCCTACGTTATATATATACAGTATACTATATATATATATAGTAATATATGATATAATGTGAAATCGCAACCCCATCCATTTCCACCACGAGTCCGCCACTGACTTAAAATGATATTAATATACTTATATATTATATATATACTACACTATAGTATATATATATAATACTACTTAAATTTTCACTTAAATAATATCAATGAATATATATACATAATAGATAAAAACTAGTGACTTATATATCTAGAGTATACGAATATAAATAGGAACTGTTCTGTTTTACGAGCAACCACTCACTCACGCTATATATGATTTAATTTTGTTTTATTCTTCTTCTCTTTATATATTATTGTTAACTAAAGCGTACTATGATCCTTAACAGTCAATTTTAAGGAGGGTGACGGACAATGATTATCACATAAATGTTGTATATAGTACAAAAAGATTATCGTTATCTACAAATCCAGTTTACATAGTTTAAATTTAATTTTTTTTCTTTTAACTAAAGGAATACCAAGGGTAAACCGCATAGATGACGGTAGTCGGAGTCTCTCGGCCTTCCGTGGGAACGACACGGGATAGGTACCTATTCCCCCCTCTCAGATATACGGCCCGGGAGGTCTCGGAACCCCGCTCTTTTCGTATTAGGTGTCCGGCGAGTTCCTCCCCTTCTCCCCTACTGGGTTACTTGTTAAAAGTCCCCCCTTTCGTCCCCGTCTCCCTCGAGCCCGGCCTAATTTTTTTATATTTTCTAACTTTTTAATTATTCTTTTCATTTTTTTTATTTTTATATATTGGTAAATAATATTAAACACGCTGATTCCAAATATTCAATTGTCTTTCTGTATAGGTGTCAACTTCACTCGAAAACATTATGAATTAAAAAATGGGTACTCTCACACTTGTGTATTACAATGATAACTATACGGACTATCCTAATAGCAGGATACCCGAATAATGATGTGATCATAGACGGTATATATATCCATCAATAATAGTACTGACATAAACTATAATGAATAATCGCAAAACAATCTTCAGGAGAGAATGACATCCGGAGGTCTACTTTTCCGAGATATCAGTATTATTTATATATGTTTAATATAAAGTATTCAAATTAATATAAAAATACGAACTTTATATTTCATGTTTAGTAACCAAGTGTTAATAATATCTACGCACATATGTCAGTTTAAGTTTTTGTTGTAGACTATAAACAATCTCTGCAAAAAAAAAATACAAAATATAATATCAAATACAATGACGCAAACTAGTCCAAAAAACAATAATATAGGGGGTCCCAATAAATGCGTATAGCTAATAACTCAAATATGAAAAATATTTTAGTATATTATAATTAATATATAATGATAAAATGAATATTAAGTCATTTACTTACAATATAGGCTATATATTGTACGCACATTTTATAATATATTCATAATATATATACTATATACTATAATAATAATATATATAATTTATAATATAATATATACCTTAAGTTATAAATTTTTGTAGCGCAAAAATTAAAATTATTTAATATTGGTTACTGTTTTTTATATTGATTTTTTTATTTAGGTAAAGAAAAATTAAAAAATCTTGTATTTGCTTTAAAAACAAAATGAACTTAAAATATTCCTTAATTCAAATTTGATTTTATTTTTAAATTTCAGTTTTAATTTAATTTTTTTAGTTATAAACGATTGTAAATTAATTTAATTAATTACTGTTAAAAAAATTAGTTACTTAATTAAATATATTAATTAGCATATCCATAAATTATATATTATATTATATTATAATTATATATCTATAATTAATATACTTATATATATATAAACTATAATTAATATTATAACTATATATATAGTATATATATATATATACCATATAATATATATATATATTAATATATTATAATATATATAATATATATTAATATATCTAATAATATATTATTATATTATAATTATTACACTATATTAATAATATAATATATATATAATATCGATATACAATCTTATTAAATATATTTATAAGCATTATATACTATTAATAACTATTATAATATAGTATATAATATAGTATATACTATATATAAAAATATATATATAATATACTAGACAATATAATATATATATAATATTATATTTAAATATAAGATTAATATATTAATAATTATTATAATATTATATAAATATAACCTAATAATCTATTAATATATAAATATAGACTATCTATCAATTATATTTAAATATATATATATATAATTCTAAATTATATATAATATTAATAATTATAATATATAAGATATATATATATATAATATAATTATAATTATAATAATAATAATATAAATATTATATATATAAATATAATAATTAATATTTTAACTATTATTTACAATATATATAAAGAATGTATTAAATATATATAATTAAATAATATATAAATATATATATTATAATAATTAAATTATATATATAAATATAAATAATTAAGAATATAGTCAAGATTTTTTCTAATGCTGGAAGTATTGTAAACTTAGGAAAGTACCGACCGATGGCAAGTGGAAATTTTGCCGGATGGACCAGGCCGGAACCGGGTATTTTATTTTTTATAGAAGTTTTGTTAACAAAGATAAAAGTTCAATAATTAGGATTGAAAATAAAAAAATTAATACAAAGGAAGTAATAATTTAAAGTATAAAAAAAGAATACATTATAATTATTTGTTAATAAGAAATATTTTCGCACGAAAAATTTTAATGAAAATAATGATTCAGAAGTTTTAATGTTTGTTCTTTAGAAATAAATATCTCTTACTAGAATGATATAAGAGATTATTAAGATATATGCAGGATAATATAAATATCATAGTATATAATAAATATAATAATAATATATATCATCATCAGTTATATATATATATATTATTACCTTATTATATTATCACTTTAAGAGCTACTAAAGGTCTAGTGATATATATACACTATAGAGAGGAAGCAATGACTCTGTATATTTCTAGCTATTAATGCTTTAACTTCACACTTCTAAATTTAAATTAATTAATATTGCCATCCGTTTTCACAATATAGATGTTAAAGACACATTTTAATAAATATAATTAAAATATAAAAACTAATTTCGTCCCGACACGCGAGCTCTTATCAGGCTTAAGTGACATAAATATAAATTTGAATAATACTTTTATCATTCAAGTTCCTGTTAATCAGTTGGACTATGCTATTTTCTTCATGGAGTTGTTGAAAATATTTTTGATGTTTTCAGATATTCTATATTGATATAAAATAAATCTATCTTAACTTCACCGGATGCTTATTGAGTTGTTATATTATAAATGCAAAAAGGATCCATGATTTTGCCATGGTTCGTGTGATTGATATTCTGATCAGTTGATATTGATAGAGTAGAGTGGCCTGTGTTACGCCTATGACGTGTTAAAGTAATTTTTATGTCCTCCTTCAGTCATCTGTATGTTGATTTTTTCTTCTTTGCCAAATTCATTTTTGCTCCACCTATATATGTTTATTGCAAGTATTGTAGGTGACTTGAGGTACAGCTTGCATGTGATTGTGTATTATTGCAGGTTTGTAATGTTACTTAGGTGATGTTTATTAATGGAATGAGGTGTTAATATATTATTTGTAATATTTGTTTTTAACAATAATTATAATGGTAATTAGGAATTGTAAAAAGAAGATGTGTTGCTATTTTTCGGGGGAAAGTGCTATAGTACCTCAATTTTTCATTTATTAAATGCCTTTTAAGTTGAACATTTTCAAGAAATAGTAAAGTGATTGAATTTAGTATTGTCGATGTATTTAGTTTTCTTGTGCCTACGAAAAAGTGGGAAAGCAATTATACGATAAGCACGAGAAATAGATAATGACAGGGAACAGCTATTTGTGTCTTGGAATGATTAGATAGCCAAGTGTATAATAGTTGGTCGCGTATGTTGGTTTTTCTATTAGTATAGTAAATCGCAAGTGATGGATGTATTCCAGTGATTAAGGCTATCGAGGAATTAACATAGAGTTGTTGAAGGCATTTCTATCGTAACTTGAACTGAAGGAGAATAGAGTTAATATAAGTTTTCAAGTAAAATCATTAAGTTGTGTTGTGAGGGAGGAGACAAAAATTCACTACCTATCAATCTCAATAAACTATTGTTTAATAAAAGGTGGGTAAAATATGATAAATTTCTGTTAGTTCCATATATATTGTGAGATAAAATGAATGTTGTTGGACAGTTGAGATCCCATACTCAGGCCGAAGTTTGTTTAATATTTTGCCATTAAAATGAAGAAGTTATGTAATGTAGTATTGACTTGAATTTCCTGTTTCATATTATATAAAAAAAAAAAATAAAAATAAGCTCAATATTAATCTTTCATTACAACATAACTTCTTTCATTTTTAATTGGCAAAATTAACAAGCAAAACTTTCAGGCCTGAGTATGATTCTCCCACTGTCTCCCTTATACCAGTAACACGTATATATGAAACTAACAAGTATTTTATCTATTTACTCCATCTCTTTACTACAATCAATAGTTTATGACATTAATATGTAGATGACTCATTTTAGTCACTCCCTCCCACAACAAAAACACAAATCTAACATTATATTCCTAAAACTAATATTTTCTCAAATTATATTATTTTCAGTATACGATAGAAATGGCTTCCAACAACTCTATCCCCTTCCTCGATTATAATTTAATCACATGGAATAACAATCACTTTCAATTTACCACTATATAGAAAACAATACATTCGCACCAAACATATACAATTTGACTATCTTAATCATTGTGTGCCTCTGAGTTGGCGCATGCCCTGCTCATCTCTACTCTCCGTGCCTTAATATTATTATGCTCTTCTACACAAAAATAAATTACATTCACCAATACTTTCAAATACTTACTATCCGAATTTTTCATCACAAAAGAGTTAACAATAGTCAAAAAAGATACTTATACAAACTCTTCCCAAACCGAAAAAATAGCACACACCTCTTCGCATTACTCTCAAATCTCCTAACTATACTTACCATTATTCTTACTATTAGTTAAAACACAATATACCAAAAATATTACCCTCATTCCATCAATAACATCACTTAAAAAACATTCTTAAACCCCCAAAACAAAAAGAAAATCTCCCCTAAAGCGTTATATATCACATCCCCTGCAATACTTGCAATAAAACCCATATAGTGAAACCAGAGATTTGCAAAGAAGAAAAAATCAACATAGATGACCTGCACAAGACAGCATAAATTCAGCTTTAACAAATCATAGGTGTAACACAGGCTACTCTATCAATATCAACAATATAAGATGATCAGAAATATCAATCACACGAACCATGGCAAAATCATTGAATCCTTTATGCATCTATAATTAATAGTAACAACTACAATTAGCATCCCGGTCAAGTTAAAATAGATTTTATACAAAAACATGAATATCTTTGAAAACATCAAAATATTTCTAATTAACACCATTGAAGACAAATAGATCAGACCAAACTGAAACACCTTTGAACTGATGTATCAAGAAAGAAATTCCTATAGTCCCTTAGCTGTGACAAGATGGTCTACAGCCTGTTTGTCTGGGCTACGAAATAATTAAGCTTTTCCTTTTATTGAATTACTTCATCAAGAAACGTTGTCTTTACAATGTGAGTTAATTGATTAAAATGTTCATTGATATATCTAGACAAAAGCATAAATAGTCAGAAGAAGATGCAATGGTTCTCCTCTACAAAGAACTAATTTAGGTAATTTATAAATTATACAAAGCCATAATAGTTACAGAGAAGTTATATATACTGTTTGGATCTACCATTATTAATGTTTAACACTGTTGAGTCTGCAATAGTGCTCTGAGTAAGAAGTTGTAGTTGTAGATATATTAATGTAGCTTTTATATCATGAGTGGTAGTGAGATGTGATTATGTGGATGTAAACATATTAGTATCCTTTCTTCTTTTCATTCAACTAGTCTAGCATAGCTTATTAAACAAGTGATTGTTTTGCGTTTGTATTAGTATTTTATATTTATTTTTTTACATAACTAAATTATTATCTTTCTGGGAAATAAATACAAAATGTTTAATTACTATTATATTATTACTAGTATTTATATATATTATGTATGAGCTTGCATTGTGGTGTCTGTTGAATAGTGATGATGCTTATTTTATTAGGTGTTGTGGTATATATAGTATATGTTGAGTATTATTGTAGTTTATTATTAATAGGGGTTATATTAATGGATGTATATTATATTTTATGTATTTATGATTATGTATGGGTTGTATTATTTTTGAGTAGAGTAGTTTTGTGTGGGCTTTTGAGTGTGATATGTTCGTATTATTGGTGTAGATATATTAGGTAGTTTGATGATTAGGGATATAGGGATATTTTAGTATAATTTTTCATATTAGAATCATAGTATATTGGATAGAGGTATTTTCGGGTAATAGATAGTTGATGTGTTTTAGAGAATTTAGCTATTGATGAGAAAATATAATTTTTCGTTTGTTTATAAAACCTTGAACTATTTTATACCTTATATTTCCGTTTCCGAATTCGTTTGATATATTCAAATTCGAATGATTTTTATTTTAAAAACTCGAAAAAATTATAATTTGCCCTCATTTCAAATTTTGAATATTCATAGATAATACTCCACAAAAAAATAAATGATTATTATTTATTAGTTATGTGGTTATATATATATATATTTTCATCTAATTTTCTATAACAAAGGAGTAATGGAAATATAATTTATTAATAGTTTTAATTATTCTTTTAATTTAACCCTCTAATATTTAGTGCAAATTTACAGTTACCCCCGGTTAGAAAACCCCGGTTATTCCTGATCTTTTGCCCACTCGGTCGGCCGGGCCCCCGGTTCTGTGTTCACCTAATGTAACTAGAGTACCGGCACGCAACCTACAGTATATATACCAAATTATCATCACATTTGCATAATCCATCGGAAAATTTTTAAGTATTGAATTCCTTATCTTTCTTCTTTCTTTTTGGTCTTATCGTCAGAACAATATTTCTAAACAGAAAATTACTCTCATCCATTTAGGTGCTCGTGCAGCCGTCGGGGACAGAAGGGCGGGACGAAGGTTCCCCCCGTCTCTGCACGTTAGAGCACGCCTAGAGGACCCCGGACATCATGCCATTCTTGCGTTTATACCCCTAGTGGTATTCCTTTAAGTTAAGTAATACCAAAGTGTTTTGGAAGTAAAATTATTTCTTTTTATTTTTCTAATCTTTAAAGGCTAATTAACCATTACGGCTTTAAATCCGTCACAAACATGCAAGGAGTCGGGCTCCTCGCCTCTTAACCCGGGTGGACGACGGGGACTCGTCACCCGCTTCTGTTCCCCTAGCTCAGGCCCCACCCCTAAAGATTGAGTGCGAGAAATATAAACACACTAACTAAATAAAACAAAATTAAATTAAATTTAATAAACACTAACTCCCTCTTGCCCGGCCTCCTAGTATTTTCACTTATTTGCTCTCACCAATATCATCCTATCACAATAATTATAATCTCACATATTACTATTATTATCTATATTATCATATAGTTGTCTCTATCCTACATATACTTAGATTAATATTATATCTAAATACTATTCTTCTATACTATATATCTATGATATATAATACTCAATTTATATTTATCTACATCGACGTTCTCTTTCTTCAGTGCAAACTTTATGTGCACAATATATCTAAATATTTTTAACATATACAGATAGTATGCTTAAGATCATTACCTCATTTTTCATAAGCCTACTCGTTAGAAGCACTCAAAAAATATATTATTTCTTTAAAATTTTTTGTTAATATTATTCTTAATTCATATTTGATATCAATTGTCCCAAGTTGATTTATCCTTCTTTTTTTTTTAGTCTTCGTAAATTTCAGTACTCTTAGAAACTTGCTATCCTAGGTGACCAACTATACGAATCTCTAAAATTGATCTGTCTACGTAACTAACTCCTTCTCTCCTCAACTTCACATATTAAATTTCTATTACATATATATATATTAACCATACACTCATTAATTTATTAATATTTATATATACTAATACCTTTTTATTATTAGATCACTAATAATCTATATTATCTATCATATATATATACATTATTATTATTTATCACTACAGTATTTTTTATGCTGAAGCATTTGGTAATATATATAGGTAATTATCCCATTCATGTCCATTTTTGATTTATCTGTCAATTTGGTTTTCTTATGAACGGCCCTAATGTAAAGACAATAATCCAGCTTTCTAGACACTGTTTTTTCAAAAGACCATATAGTCTAATAGAATTTTTGACTAATTTGTAATGGTCGCATACTATTTTAATTAGCTTTACAAAAAGTTTAATTTTTAAATAATAAATTGTGTAAACATCCGCATCCGCACTGTGTAATTTTAAAGCGTTGTAATAAATTGCTGTTTACATGTAAGAGGATGTTCCGAAAATTCTTAGCATCGCCTAAAAAGTTTTTCCTCTCTCATTGTAATTGGACGCTTCACAATTAGAGTATAGCAAAGTTTTAGTGCTACTATATGCATTTGTTCACGAATTTGAAGTTAAGCATTCATCAATATCATTTGAAGTAGGAAAGAGAGCTGTTTACGAATGGTATACTCAACTTTTTAGAGGCTTTTTTAAAAAGTGAGACAAATTGAAAGGTGGAGAAGGCAGAGTAGTTGAGATAGATGAGTCAGTTTTCTCGAAAAGGAAATACAAACAAAGGAGTTACGCGAACAGCAGTGGTTCGCTTGAGGCGTTGAAGAGATTTCGGAAGTGTTTCTTGATTCTGTTAAAAACAGAAATACGATTACTTTGAAGGAAGTTATATTAAATAATGTAGAACCTTCCACAACTATAATTACTGACTGTTGAAAGTTACAAGAATTAAGGAATAAAATTATTCACACTTAACGAAAAAATCATTTGGCAACTTTTTTGCTTGCAACTCATCCATTAATACCGTCGAATGCCACCTAATGCTTAAATAATAATTACATTAAGTTAGTATTATTCTAGTCTAGGTTAGGTTAGGTTAGGTTAGGTTAGGTTAGGTTAGCTAGACTTAAATGGGTCAAAGGAGATTTTACTCTCCATCAGAGGAATTCGAACATGGACTCCGCGTCGCAGAGTTAACAATAACCGGATGCTCTAACCACTAGGCCAATCATGTCCCTAAAAAAGAACGCTTCAAGAATAGTTTTTAAAGCTCCCGGTTTTCTCATCCCATAATTTCTGAGTTTTCAAAGGCCAGGTTAGGTTAGGTTAGGTTAGGTTTAGGTTAGGATTAGTTTAAGTTAGTTAGGTAGTTAGTGTGTGGATAATATTATTATAATTTACGTTACGTAATATTGTATTACATTACATATAGTCAGTAAAATATATTCTAATGTTACTATTTCTTCAGGAGGTGAAACAAAGATTACCAAAAGCTGGTGATATTTGCTTACAAACTGAATTCTATAATTTAGCAGCTTTTGATGTACAGACTAATATCAAAATAATGATCTGTATGAAAAAAATGTTGGATACTTTTCGAAAACACTACAAATAAAGGTAAAAATTTATTTTATATTCAAATATTTATTAAATATTATCATAAAAAATTAGTTTTCCAGAACGATTGTATATTTAAACGCTAGTATTATTAGATATTTTCTCATTTTTATAATATCTCTTTTTTATCAAAATACGGATTGCTTTCGTACTAAATTCGAAAATCGATCTTGGCTCTTTTTTCAGAGGAAAAAAGATATTAATATTTAAATAAATATATATATATAATAATATATAATATAATAATATAGTATAAATTCTATATTAATAATTTTATTAATAAATCCTATATATATTATATCATTGTTATTAGTATATTACCATATGAAGTGTGGATCAAATTTATACATTTAAATATTACTCAGTAATATATAATATACTTTAGTACAATTTTACTATATATACTAATAAATAATAATAGAGTATACTAAATATCTATACGGAGTGTCTTTCATCTTCTTCTCCTATTTATTAACAAAAAATATTATATTAAATGTAAATCACTTCCAGGTATCTGTAATGATTCTTGCACAACCTGAAATAAAGAGCCAAAAATTAAATTTCATACTAAATTTTAAATTTTACTTCAATATAAAAATTTTTTAGTTCATAATATTCAATGTGCATCATTTTTTTAATGTATTCCATAGTAATAATACACTATGCGAAATTAATATACAAGGATATATATACATACACAAATAAAACAACGCTATGCATTTTTCAATGAGAACATCTTTATAGTAAGGGAATGAAACACCAAATATATTCTTGATCATTCATTCTCATTAAAGAACTTCCTCAAAAATGTTTGTATTTAAATAATAATTTGAGCAGAGCTCATTCCAAGAATCCAGTAACACTTATTACAGGTTTAGTATAAAAGGAAACAATTTTGAATAATGGGCATCTAGCCTAGTTTAGAAAATCAGCTGCCAGGCGTTTTTTATGAATCCATACTGGCAATCTAGCATAAGATTAATTAAGAAGGCCGATACAGTTTCCTCTCTTTTGCCAGCAGTTAACCAAAGCAGGGTGAAAGCTCAAAATCACAAGAGTAGCAAAATCAGAATCTTCATTTTTATCTTTTCTATCTATATACTATTATTTTCACACCTTTATTTTTATGGCACATTTTTTGCAACATATTGCAAGCCCATTTTCACGACATTTTGTGCAGTTTTTAAAAAAGATAAATACCAATGAGAAAAAAATATACACAATAATTAATTTAGAGCTTCACAACAAAATTAACAATTTATAAAAAAAATTAATCTATCATTATTATTATCTATATATTAATTTTTTTATGAGCAGACTTTGTAAAAAATATTAGATGATCTCTGCTCACTCATACGAAAATCTGAAACCTTGCATTCTGGAGAAGTATAGTGATGCTGCTTGTTATTATTAATGATTAGGTGATCTTATGTTCTTTACAGCTAATGAGATTGGTAAATATGATGAAGCGTGGAGAAAGAAGAAAGCTGTGGAGTTTGCAAATAGAGAAGGTAAAATTTCAAGAAATGAAGAGTGCTGAAATATTCTGTAGGCGAAATGGTTAAGAATATATTACCTTTGAAATATTTAAGAAAGTTTTAATTTCTTCTCTTTTTAGGTATATAAGAATAAAGAACTATTAGGCACAGTACAATAATCAAACTGATATATATATATATATATATATATATATATATTTTACTATCTATAATATATAGTATATATATTATTATAAGTTTATATATATACTATTAATATATTTTATATTATTTATACCGTATATATTATATATATATATATATTATAGTATATATATATAATATATATATATCTTATATATATATCATAATTCTTTCTTTCCTTCCAAGGAAGGATTCTTCTATCCTGTCAGCCGCGCAGCATCTTTCTCCCAGAACCATTCCTTCTCCTGCACTACTTCTCTCTCTTCTCATGCACTCTCATTTTGGTAGCTGACATCTTCCAGAGGCTTTCACATGACCGCCCTTCTTCTTCGGATTCTTCCCCCTTGGTCTTCTGCCCTTCTGGCTGTCCATTCCCATTCTTTTCGCATTCTTTTCTGCTCCATCCACGAACACTTGTTCATCAAACTGATGATCCCCTCCCTCTCAGCTTCCTCTCCCCTCCACCACCAACCTCCACAATCCACTCGATCCTCTCCAAAACTTCTTTATTCCTTTTAATAGTAACACCCAATTATTCACTCCACCATTATCTCTCTGCCTTTCTCCTCCCTCATCTAATCTGCAGCTTTCTTCCTCTGTCTCTGTATTTGTTTCTTGGAATGGCTCGACAACTACTCATCTTTCTTCTGGTCCTCAAGAATCTCTGGCGTTTTCTATCTTTTATATTCTAGTTTACGTTTTGATTGAAAATATTTTGCCATGTTAAATAGCTTTTCCTCCCTTCGCCCACATCTCTCATTATTTGTCCTTGCCATTCTCTCCGTCTCCATCTTTTTTCCCTCCTCTTTATTCTCTCTGCCTCATCCTTGCCTGTACATATTCTCCCTCTCTTGCTGTCTTCTTTTCAGCCCATTCCTCATTTTTTCCCAGTTTTTCCTAATTGCTTTAACAGTGATTCATTCAACCATGGTTGTCTCTTCCTAGTACCCCCTACCCATCTTTTACCAAGAGTTTTCTCTGCCACTTCCCTGATACATCCTGCCTAAGTCTCGTACTTCTTCTCCTCCTTAGGGTTCCGCATATCTACGTAACATAATTAACGTCTCGTCCCTTGTTCTGTCAACTTCATCCATCTGACACTGCCCTCTTCTGCTCATTACTCCTTCCTCATCTCTAAGTTAATTTTTTATCAGTTAATTAATTTTTATTGTTAATATGTTCGTATATCATATTTTTATTATTGATTATTACTTCATTAATTTATTGATCGTGGCTTCCCGTCCTACATTTTGTAATAAATTTTATGATAAATTTTTTATCTGGCTAACCACAACTATTTCCGAGCACCCATTATGTGCTTATTAGGGGTAATTGTGGTTGGGTTAAGTATTCGGCTGGTGCTGACCTTCACCCACTGAATAGCTACAACACCAGGGATACCCCACATTTGACGACGATACCACAGTGAGGGTCCATCGCAAGTCTCATGAAACTTAGGGTGGATTTTTCTGACACTGTGGCGAGTTCACTTATGTATGAAGGAGGGTGGGTGGTAGGTGCGGCTTTCTTTTTGAATTTGCGTCAGTCTACTCACTTTTATGGTAGTTGCTATGAGATCCTCACCTCCAATCCTAGGGAAAGGACGTAGATAATAATAATAATAATTGTGGGGCAGTTTTGTTACCCAGTCCCAGGATAGCAGGGTTAATGTTAGAGCAGATCACAAAAGAGCCTTCCACACTTTTCCCACCTTCAGTCAGATCTCTGTCACAACCTTTATGCTTGACTGTCTGAAAGTGCCAATGGTCATGTGCGGAAAAAGTTTGAATAATTAGTATTATATACCCAGATGTGCTCGTGTGGTTCCCGGTAAATATTGATCAATTGTTAATAATAATATGATATATATATTATAAATATTAATACTTATAAATATATATATATATATGTATTATAGTATATATATATATACGTATAATTATATAAGTATAAAATATTATGCTATATGAGCTGTTGTAAGATATATTAATGACTCGATCATAAAATTATAAAACAATACGATAAAGAACAAATTTTTGCGTCGCAAAATGAAAACGAAAAAAGTTATCAGTCTGCCCCAAAATTAAAAGTTGATAATTGTATTTCAGTATTTTTATATGAAAATTTCTAAGTCAATGCTTACGGTACCTAATTATTTCTCTTATTATGTATTAATTTAATAAGAATTAGTATGTTGTATGCATGTCGGTAACATTGGACAAACAAGTGTAGTAACCTTTATTATACTACTATACTATATATATATAAGTATATATATTATATATATAATATATATTATAGTTATAATATATATATATATATATTATTAGTATATATAGTTTTAATATATAATACTATATATATATTATAATTATAGTATATATAATAATAAGTTTAACGTAAAACGGTGTAAAATGGTAAGCTTTTTCAAAATGCATAAATGCCCCAAAACAAATAAATTTAATTTTATGGATTACTATAGTCTAATTATTATATAACTTGTGTAAAGCTATATCTGTTAAGAATACTTAAAACTACATTTTTAGTTAAATTTAAAGAATAATATAAGATATCTAATATGTTTAATATTGTTTTAGTTTTCATGAGTTGGAAACTTTAAAATTTTGACTGTCCAAATCTAAGAATGTACATTTCGCAGCTATAGTAGTTACATTCTCCAAAATCAACAAGCTTTTTAAATATTTAGTCAAGTTAACAACGAATGTTGTAAAATTAACAAATATTGGCTAAGTGTAAGAGAAGAAGTATGTCTACACTAACTGGGAAAATGATAAATATCGCAAAAATGATGAGATGCGATTATGCTCATTATAATGTTATATATTTTGATTGAATAAATAAACTATACAAGTTTAATCCTATGTAAGTTTAACTAACATTAATTTAAAATTAGTAATTAACTAATTAATTAATTTAACTAAATTTTAATTCAAATAAAATCAATTACTAATTAATTACATTTAACTAAATTAATTTAAATTAATATTAGTTTAACTTAAACAAAATATCATACTATACATAATGTTTATTTTAATATTTCAGTATGCCTAGAATACGTAAAAAAGAGGGCTCAAACAGGGGAAGAATACAGCGACGATGACTGTTAGCACCACTCTTCCTAAGTAAACGACGGACCTACCTTATCTTAGAAGCCAGTAAGGTATGCAATGTACCAACAATGACTCTATGGAGGAGGGTCAACAAAGGTTTCCCAACCTGGGCGAAGTGGGCGACACACTGCTCTCTCTTACCTTCTGAAGAGAGAAATATAGCCAACCATTTGGCTCTTCTCGGAATTTACGGATTGGGACTAAATTCTCTTGAAATAAGAAACTTTATTTGTGACTATTTGAATGGCCAAGATCGGATTGTATGTGAGTTTAAGGGCAATAAACCAGGAGAAGACTGGTATGAAGGGTTCCTAAAAAGAAATAAAGACATTCTATCTGTTAGGAAAGCTCAAAATATTAATCGAAAAAGAGCTGCCATAACTAGAGAAGTAGTTGAAAGTTATTTAGATTGCCTTGAAACAAGTTTGGAGGGGGTTCTTCCACAGAACATCATCAATTATGATGAAACAAACTTGACTGACGACCCCAGCTCGAAAGTTGTGGCCTGTGGAAGAGGTACAAAACATGTAGAACGAGTTATGAATACCTCCAAGTCGTCGGTGTCCATCATGTTTGCGGCAACTGCAGTGGGTGAAATGGTACCTACATATGTTGTTTATAAAGGTTAGCGATTACTTGACTCACACATAGTGGGGGGACCTAGTGATTGTAAATATAACACGTCCAAGAGTGGATGGTTTGATGGGCCAATTTTTGTAGACTACATCAAATCAATTATTATTCCATTCTTTGGTCGTCGGAGGAAGGAAGATACCAAAATTTTAATTGGTGATAATCTTCCTCCATCCCACATGTCTTTGCCAGCTGTGGAGTTATGTGAGGAGTATAATATCAATTTTGTTTCTGCCACCCAATTCCACACACCTGTTGCAACCACTTGATGTTGCAGTTTTTCACCCTTTAAAGATTGTTTGGAGAAAAATTTTAACAGAATACAAGGAGGGTGTTGGAAAATACCAAACCACTTTAAGCTGTAATATTTTCCCAACATTGCTATTACAATTTCTAAATGCACTTGCCAAAACATGGAAAGCAAATGTAGTGTCAGGATTCAAATCCTGTGGGATTTATCCTTTGGATAAAGCCAACGTTTTATAAAAATTTGAAAAAGAATCTCCAACGAAAAAATACAGAAGTCTGGAAGTTAGCAAAAAATTTCTTGAAGTGGTTCAGAAAATGAGTCACGAACAGTCACAAGTAAAGAGAAAGCTAGGTAGAATGATAAATATAACACCAGGAGTCGCTATATCTACAAGAGACTTACGAGAATGCTCCACCTCCAGGACCCAAGAACCAATTTTGGCTGAAGATGCACCCGAACCAGAAACAATAGTGGTAGAAAAAGGTAACTATATTCTGGTTAAATATGATGTTGGCCAAAAACAACCAATATATTACCTGGCTCAGGTTCTAAGAATGAATGAAGTGGAAAATACAGGCACCTGCTCAGAAAAATTTCTAAGAAAATATGAATCCTCCCAAAATGGTAGAGCAGGTTGCTTTTGCTTCAAAGCCCCTCCCACTGAAAAAATTGCAACTATTGACATAAAGCAAATAATAAAAAAGTAAAAATTGCTCAAATTAGTCGAGGCAATTATTATATCGCCAAAAACGAAAGCCCTGTATCTGTTGGAGAGTTTAACATCCGATAGAAATCTATTAAAAAAGTGTACAAATTCTAATATAAGTTAAAATAATATATAAGTGAAAGGAGTGTAAAAAAATTGTGAAAACTTAAAACAGCTGTAAATTTTTTTATAAAAATTTATAATGATACATAAAAGTCATTTGTCTAAATAGATTTTTTTGAATTTATATATTTAATTTTTAGAATATTTTTCATATACCATAAGCTAAATTAAGATTTTTAATGGCCTGCAATTATTGGTTATATTGGAATTAATTATTTTAGTTACATTTTTTTTTTCATGTTTTATTTTAGTTTTTATCAATCTTTTTTCATATATCGTAAGTACAATGTGAAGGATTTAAAGGCATTTTTGAACATCGCACATATTTTGGAGTTTTATCAGTTTTATTTTTATTCTATAAGCTTTTTGTAATATAGAGCTTCATATATGAAATCATGAACATGAAAATGGTATGTAGTGTGTACTTTAGTATTAGTTTAACCGTATATATTTGCCTATTTCTTTCATTTTTTCGTCAATTATCATTTTCCCCATCCTCTTTACCATTTTCCCTGATTCAAAATTTTGATACACGTATTTTTAATCGCACAATAAAATAGCCTTCATAATACAGTATATTAATTACTCTTTCATGACTATATTTACACTACTATTAAATAAATATAATTAAATGTAAAAGTTAGCGTACTTAAAAATTTTTAGTATCTGAAAATTTTCGAAAAATTTACCATTTTACCCGTTTACGGTAAGTATATATTCTAAAGTCGACTCTAGTATTTGAAAAAAAACCTGGTCATCGATTTATGAATATATTGGCAAATAATGATGACAAACTTTGTGATGAAAATTATACACAATAATTAATTTTGAGCCAATAATTAATGAAAATAAATGATAATCACATCAATAATAATAATAATAATATAATAAATAACGAATAATAATTAATGTACTATCTTTTCAATGAGTGTCCAACTTTTCGGGTTCATAGACAACATATGAAAATACTTGTGATACTCTTTCTCTCAATTTTGATTTTGTATATGTTCTTGCTTTTCTTTTTCCGGCAAATACTCTTTATAAAAAAAAAAGTAGATATAAAATTTCTAAAATCTGGATTTAATTAATGAAAACATTGGGTAATCCAATCTACCCTTAAGAAAGCTAATGATATAATGGATTCTTTTTATGAATTTGTCTGATTGGGAGGTTTATGGAAACCAGTTGAAAAGCCCCTAGTCTGGTGCCTGCAACGAAAACTAATACAAGTAACCATCAAGTAAGTAAGCTTTTGTAGATAGTTAAACCCTAAGAGTCCATAACAAATATACTCTAGAGAAGGAAATGAACTTACCTTGTTTTGAATGTTTTACTCCATTTGCCTTGTACCTGTATTATCACGAAGATCGCACAGTAATTTGACACACAAACAGAGAAAAAGCAAGTTTTACAAATATTGGGCTCTCTATTTATTACTAACAGACGATAGTGACTTTCGTCTGTTGGGTACTACCTTGCTCTACCACATGGATTGACTACAATAGTACAATAATTAACAATAGTAATAACTTGCACAACAATTTCAGCGATTTTATTGTACTCAATATTTATCCGAATATGAAGTCACTCGTATCAGTTTGTCCGGTCGATACTTTTATGGTTTTCGAGTTATAATATATATAATACCGTACTATATACTATATATATTATACTATATCCTAATATATTATAATATATATATAAATATAAATATACTACTATAACCACCCATCGTCCGCCGGGCCGCGTCGTAGGGCGTATATACTATATAATATGATGATATATTATATATATATAATAATATATATTATATATATATAATATATATATATCTTTCTTCGTCTTCTTCACCTTCCTCTTTCCCCAAGATTGGGGTAAGTTGCTGTACAAGCATCGGAAAAGAAAAGCAGTTGGAGAACATGACAACGTCGAAAAGAAAGCCAGCCTTACCGCCCCCTCGTCGCAGTCAGAAAATTTGCGAGTCGTCATCCAGACAGAAAATCCACCCATATACTAGAGCTCCACTGGACCGCGACGGACCATCACTACTATGGTAAATCTCAATGTAAGGGTTCTCCCCTGGCCCAGGTGCGCCCCCTCACAAAATCCCTCCATTCTCTCCTATCATGACTTTATTCTCGCCTCTGCCAACTCACATTTCTCTCTTCAGACATTTCGTTCACCGACTCAATCCACTTCTCTCTCGCGTCTACCAGCCGTCGTTCCATACACACTCACACTATCATTCCGCTTAAATCAACCGGCTATTCATTCATCCTTTCACATGACAAAACCATCTCAACTTATACTTCTCTATTTATTCTCTCATTTACCCCTTTCTTCACACCATCACCAACTCTCTAATACGTTCATTCCCTCCTTATCAATTTTCTCACACTAGCAACACCCTAAGATTCCATCCTGAACACAGTGAACTTTAGATCTATACTCTTATTCCAGACCATAGTCTCACACCTATACAATAACACATGGTAACAACATACCCTATGTAAGACCCTAGGCACACTCAAGACTTAGGCCACTGCATTCACCAACGATTTAATAATCGCACTAGCCTTCCTGCCATTCACAAACTTTCCTACTACACTCCTCGCATCGTCCGTTCCCTTCATCATCCAACAATTACCCTAAATATTTAAACTAACACTTGTTCTAGCTGCTCCATCTAACATAACTTTCACACTGGGAGTGTCTCACTCCACAACCATTAACGCGTACTCTTATTTTCCACGTTGACTTTCACCCCTCCTTTCACACACCCTGCATAATCTCTCTATCAATCCTCTCAACTCTCTGTCAGATTCGCCACACAGAACCAAATCATCCGCAGTATAATAGATAGGGCACCCTCAAATCTCCTCCACTATTCTCAAGACCATTTCCTGCCACCCCACCTCATTATTCTTTCATAACCCATCCATATACAAATAATTGAATAACCAAGGAACATAACACAACCCTGTCCGTACTCCGCTATTAATCTAAACCAATCACCATTGACACCATTATTCTTACACACGCCCTCACTATCCTCATACAGACTTTTGATTCCCTTCAGAAGCCTACCACCATACCAATATCACTACCACCTGCCATAACGCTTCCCGATTAACTCTATCATACGCCTGTGCAAATCCATTAAAACGCTAAATACAATTTATTCTTCTCTCCCTCATTTTCTCTAATATTGTTTGCTATATTATATCCAACATCTCTACATCCTAAACGCACCTGTTCTTCACCAATCAGTCCTCAGTCACTCCGACGCCACTCTTTCGTACCAAAATTACCGCATTATACTTCCCTACAACACCCAATAAATTAAATCCTATAATCTTTCTACAGTTCCTTTTCTCCCTTACCTTATACAAGGGTAATAATTTACCGCTCTCCTCCAATCCCTTGGAACTATACCTTAAACGCTTTAGTTACACAACTTAAAATACCAATCAATCACCATCTCGCCTCCAGCTCATTGATTCATTTCACTAGTAATCTTCATCTCCTTACTTGCACGAATTTACCATTCTTCGAACTCTCACCACTACCCTTACCTGCCTCCTTACAATAATCTCATCCCCCAACGAATACACCTTATTTCCTCTCTGCACCACTCCAAAACCGCACACACTTCTATCTCACACCTCTCATACTTGTATATGTGCAGATTTTCGAAGTGTTCTTATCCTACTCCCCCTCACATTATTTTCATCAGTCACAAAAGCACCATCTCCTATTCACTCATTTACTGAGATTCCCCTTTATCTCATTCTTAACCTTCGCGTTTCCTTCTAGTCCAACAACGAGCTTCCTATTTCCTATGTATGTCCTATTATCCTCTTCAAACTTTCATTACCTTGTTTTCTCCTCGTTATACACACTTTTAGTATTTTCTTTTTCCCCTTAAACTATAATCTCCAAGCAGATCTTTCTTCTTGATATCTTCATCATTGCTTTTAGTACATTCAACCACGCTCTTTTTATACCTTTAACCGCTTTTCACACCCTCTATTCCACATTCGCTGTTAACATCTTACTTCCTACTTTAGCACATTCCACATACTTCCTTTTCAGTATCAACTTGTTCTTCATTTGCCCCCAGATTTGCTCAGTATCACCTTGTTCACATTCACACCGTTTTACTAGCGAGCGCCTTACAATTACACTTATCATCTAATCTAGATCTGACACTTTACTATGCTCAACTCCATAATCACTCCTTGAACCTACTTCCTTTGGCGTATCACCTTCCTCTCCACACAAGCCCCCACTATTGTTTTGTGCTGGTCATAAACATCTAAATATATACTCATAGACGATATTGTTATACTCTTCTATTACGTACCTATATAACTATTATATATATATTATATATAACATATATATAATATCATATTTATATATATAGTATAATAGTACTAATATTATAAAGATTTATTTTCATTTATGTTATAAAAGCTTAAAGTAAAGAAGGTTCTAACATATTATATGAATTTTTTTGAATAACGGATATCTTTAAAAAGTACGCAACCTCTGGTGAATATAGCCATTTTCCGAAAAAATATTTGAATTTTTTTAGACAAAATTTTCAATCCTTGCTGATCCACCATACTATGCCTCTTAGATATTTGAATATATATGTTAAAACATTTTCATGCATATTTCTTACCACAAGAATACATAATGAATCAAAACAACACTAAATCTAATCCTCACGGCGCAATACAACAAAATAGCTAACTTACCATCACCCAAACAGCTTTCGCTACCAGCAAATTTTACACAAAAGTTTTTACTTTTGTCATGAGTGACAAATTATCATTGATAAGTCAAAATTTTCAATAACAAATGAATTTTGAGAAAATAAATTTTTCTTATCGCTTACAACCACAGTACTATTCCATACAACACAATTTACTACAATATTCAATACCTCTACAAATCATATATTACACTACTCGACCAGAAGAAACTTTTCACCTATCCCTAGACGAGTGGCGTCATTGAGCTACCTATATTTTTAAAGTTTTAATGAAATTATATTTTCAACAGTAGAAATTTTAACTTTATGACTTTATTTACTTTATAATTCATTGCTTTTCTAATTCAACATTTTACTTATTTTATAATTTCATTATTTTCTCAAAATTTTTATTTTTAGAAATTTAAAATCAAAATTTTACCATTGAAAAGTTTTAACATAACTGATTTTACCATGGAAATTTTCTACCTTTCTTTCTATTTTCAATAATTTAAATTTTTCTATTTTTTACCATTAGAATTTATTACTCAAATTTTTTCTTTTCGATTTTTTTCTTTGTAACCTTTATATATAAGTTTTTTCATTCAAAGTGTGTGATTTTAACATTTGTATGAAAAAAAAGAAGAAAAAATTTGAGTAAAGTGATGTTTGCAAAAAAATGCTTGACAATATTAATAAATTTAATTTTCGCAGAAAAAAAGAAGTAGGATAAAAGATAGTCCAAAACCTTGTTGAATCTTCCATTCCTAATCTTAAAAACTGGACACTACTTTGAACCAAAATTGAAAAAACGACCTTGAAAGATGTTCAGGGCGGATGTTATAGATTTTGTGATGGAAACAAATCCATAACAAGCGTAGGCTGAACAGATTAATTCAAGGTCTAAAAGAACCTAACAATCAAAATATAATGATTTTACAAAAGGAATTATGGGTCCACTGGTATCCAAAACCACCCCAACTGGAGCAGTTCTGGAAACGGAGACTAAGCCCTTTTGTAAAACCAAGATACTTTCAGAATTAAACAATAAAATGATCAAACATTACAGCCTTTTTCTAAAGTTCTGAAAGGAAAGAAGGGTGACAGTTAATGTGGTTTTGTGGGGGCCTAACATTGTCCAGAAGGCTTTTTCTCACAAAAAATATACCTAATAAAAACACTATGATAAAACACATAATGAAGGAAATTTTTAAAGTTACCCTCTTAAGATCAACAAAAAAAAAGTATCTTAGGAGCCTAAATTACGTTGGCTAACACTGTTAAAAGTGGTTCGCCATAATAAATGAAGGTTGAGACTTATTTGATGAACCAATCTCATCCAAAATTATATATTACGTTAGTACTGCAATTTAAAATTAATCTCGTAGATAATCATCGTTGGAATTCGGGATTTAAACTAATTGGGAAAGAGTTCTTACTTGCAAGCAGTACAATAAAATTGTGAGTTCAAAATCACTGCTCTGAGTTTTTATATGAAACGGAAGAACCACAAAAGTGGTTGCCAATAAGTAATTAGAGAAAAAAAATCAATTTGATTAATTGGTGTTAAAATTATAAAAATGATACCAAAGAGTAGCAATTTTAAAACCAAACATTACATAAATATTATGTTAACCAAATCAATGTAGTTTTTTTTTTTTATAAAAACAAATGAAAGTCTATAATAGCAATTTCTAGCAACAATCAACTGCATAAAACATGTGATTTTAATTCGCATAGAAAATTAACTAATAAATTTAATCTTTCAATTAGAAATAATTATCAATTTAAACTATATTCAAAACAACCAGGAAACTCTCCCGATCATTTTGATACTGAATTCAAGTTTGCAAAACAAGTTTAAACTGCAAAACATTGACATTATGAAATTGAAGAAATGAAAGGTCAAGTTATGACCTCAAATTTGACCTTCTCATTCAGAAAGGTCCATGAAATTTTTACAGATTGAAGATTAAGATGTTAAGGTCAATTTGACGTTTCCCCCCCCCCCTTGAAACACTTGAGGCTCCGGGTTACCGAGGATGGGGCGGGGGAAACTTTCAAATAAAAATTGCTTCAAAAAAATGAAAGCCTAATTTTGAAACATTAATTATTATGCTTCCAATTAAAGAACCATAATATGGAATAATTCCAAACTTTAATAGAACATAGCTCGATATGTCTAGTATAACTGAGGAAAAAATGAGACCTTAAAACTTTGGCAAAGAGAAAATATACACATGCCGGTGAAGTATACCAATTTTTGTTTCTTAATTTGAAGTAATATTAATTCTGCATATATATATATATATATATATATATATATATATATATATATATATATATATATATATATATATATATTATATATATATTTTATAATATATTTTTTTATATATATATATGAAATTTTGTACATTTTTTGATGAAACTTAGTATATTTGTACTTCGGGATGTAAATAAGAAAGAACTAAGACATTTTTTCCAAATGTGAAAGGGGGGGTCTAGCCCCTTACCCCATTTTTAGGGGTTACAGGTAACCCAGAGGTCTCAAATTTGAAACTTTGACTATTTAATAATAGAGGAACAAATGATGTAAATTTCAAAGGTGTAGTCCAATTATAAAGGACACTTTACTCTTATAGCTAAAGAGTAAAAAAAAAAAAAAGGCTTCTTTTTCTCATCGAAAATGATTGCCTTATTCCTGGTTGAATAGTTTCATTAATAATTAATATTTTTTAACGAAATTTTAATTGGAGGTACAACTTGATGTGCTTTATAATAAATTGAAATCAAAATTTATATAAAATATGAATTAATAGTTTTTCTTGAATAAATAGGAACTTAAAGTAAAAGACCTTTTGATGGTATATTGGTAAGCACCATTTCCAGCTCTGGGGCAAGTACCAAATCGAAAGGATGTTTAATAAGGTAATTATAGCAATTTCGGTATTGCTTTAAATTTTCAAAGGGAATATATATACAACGAGTGTGAAAGATTTTCTACTCAGTTTGGTAAGGGATGACGTCATTACCGCAGTGATAGCTTGTGAACCAAGAACGTACGGTACATTGACTTTTTATATGTCTGGTATACCAGACTAAATAACAGTTTTATAGTAATAAATTCTACTTTCTAAATATAAATTGATTATTGAAATTATTATTTACAAGGAAATAATAGGAAAATTATGATTAATGTATTCACAATCTCCCCAACCACAATTTCCGATCAACCACTCGCGAATACAATCATCAACACCCAACAGGAAAAGCTGGTCAGTAACAGACAGATGGAGTAATTACAAATAAATAATAATAATAATAATAATAATAATAATAATAATAATAATAATAATAAAAATAATAATATAATAATAATAAAAATAATAATAATAATAATAATAATAATATATATATATATATATATATATAATATATATATATATAATATATATATATATATATATATATATATATATATATAATATATATATATATATATTATATATATATATATATATAGTTAATTATTATTATTATTATCTACCTCCTTTCCCCAAATTGGAGGTGAGGTTCATAGCATACACCATAAAAGTAGTAGAAGAACATGATGCAAGTCAAAAAAAAAAAAAGCCCCCCCCCCATACCCTTAAGTGAGAACTTGTCCAGTGTCAGAAATATCCACCCTTCAGTCCAAGCTGATGGACCCTCGCTGTGGTATCTTGTCAATCTGGGGTTCATCCCCTGATGTTGTGGCCATTCAGTGCGTGAACGTAGCACCAGCCAAACACTTATCCTAATCACAATATTATATATATAGGCTTTCTCCGAGACTAACTTGGGTGGTCTCATTGTGACAATTTTTTATTTTCTTTTTAAAAGAAAGTGACACTACTGATAATACAACTTTTTTGGTGTGACTAAAGAGAGCTTACTCTGTAAGAAGAATGTGGATACGAGGGAAAAGCTGAGAACCATTGGCACCTGGGAGTGACGGGATGTACTCTAAGACTCCATATATGCCAATGGTGGGTAATCTCATCGGCTCGGGAGCGCTACTTCTCCATATATATATATATAATTATATATATAATATATATATATATATATATATATATATATTATATATATAATAATATATCTTTATATATATATATATATATATATATATATTATATTATTACAGATGATCGAGAAAGTTGCGCACATTAAAATATTCGAGTCTGTGAATTTAATGGTAAACCGGAATTCAGTCTATCTGCAACCGGCTAGATCCACTACAGGTTTACCCTGCAAACACGTAAACGCATTGTGATTGCTGTGCTCAATGACGTTCTCAGTAGTTGCGTAAGAGTTCTTTGATGGGTGAGGATACTGTTTTCCCAAGAGCAACGAGTGTTTGTTATTCTTGAACAGTATTTAGCTTGTCGTTCATATGCACGTGTTAAATAGTATAGGGTGGATTTTCGGTAGACAATTTCGTGTGTTTGGGCTGTTCAGCGGATCACTAAGATGAAAGCCCGCCTTCTCGTGAAGAAGACACGGTAAAGCTCTGCTATTTCCACGATTATCAACAATGAGCGAAACCATCTGCAGTAGGCCATGCGCTGTCTCTTGATCTTTTGGGGGTGTCTTAATTCGCGGAACACAGCGACATGCATCAGAAATTTTAACATCTTCTCGCTTTTAATGGGCACTCCCATATGACACAGCCTGGGAGTTTATTGCAAGTCTCGCAGTCTTTTTTTTTGGGGGTTTAAAGGGGCGGGAAAAAAAAACCGCAGCATCACTTCCGAACCTCCGCCAGTTTAGCCGTAGTCAAAATGGTAGGTCTGCCGGCTCTCTTCCTGTCAGCAACAAAACCGTTTTCCCAGAAACGGGCAATTAACCTCGTTTTTGTCGAATTATTAGACAATGCTGCATCCGGATATCTATCACTAAATGTATTTTTAACACGTACATATGAACGACAAGCTAAATACTGTTCAAGAATAAACACTCGTTGCTCTTAGGAAAACAGCATCCTCACCCGTCAAAGAACTCTACGCTACTGAGACGTCATGGGAGCACAGCCAATCACAATGACGTTTACGTGTGTTGCAGGTAATACCTGTGGTGCTATCTAGCGGTTGCAGATAGACCTAATCCGTTAACTATTAAATTCACAGACTCGAATATTTTGATGTGCGCGACTTCTCGATCACTCTGTGTATATATATATATATATATATATATATATATATATATATATATAGTATATATTATATATTATATATATTATATATATATATATTATCTATATAATATATATATTAGTATATATTAGTATATATATCGTGGGCGGTTGCGGTGCGTTTCTCGGTGTGGTTGCGGTGCGCATTACAAAGAGGCGGTACGGTGTGGTGCGGTGTGGTGGCGGTGCGGTGCGCGGTGCTGGTGCACGACCTCCCAGTGCGGAGCGGTGCGGTGGCGCAAAAATCCGGTGCTCGGCCAACACTACTAAGGGTAAGGCTGTGGATTTTGCTAAAAATGCAACAATAATAATAATTTGAACCTAATAATAATATATAATATAATAATAAATTTATAATATGTGATAATAATAATATAATTTAATAATATAATATAATAATAATAATAACAAATAATAACATAAAGTAACAGCAACAACAACAATAATAATAATAATAATAATAATAATAATAATAATAATAATAATAATAATAATAATATAATAATAATAATAATAATAATAATAATAATAATAATAATAATAATAATAATAATAATAATAATAATAATAATAAATAATAATAAAAACAATAATAACAACAATAATAATAATAATAAAACCAATAATAATAAAAATAATATTTGAACTGAATGCCACTTACTCGAGGTTCTACAAATATTATAGAAGAATCTGAGGTAGATCCAATTGTGTCTGGTACATAACTAGTTATAACTTCAGGATAAATTTTCTCATTATTATGCTCCAGGCATGGATCTGACCACGTTAGTTCTGGATCTTCAGAGAAAGCAAAAGAAACGAATATATACTATATATATATATATTAATATTATATATAAATATACTATATATGTTATATATAATATATATTATATATATATATATATATATATATATTATTATATATATATATATATTATATTATATATATATATATTAGCTATGTTATATTAACAGATAATACACATTATACATTTATTACATTTATATATATTTATATATATATATATATATATATATATATATATATATATTTAGTGATGGGAGATTATTCGGAATCGGCATCCGGAATCGAAAGAATCGTTGTTTTTCAGGAATCGAATCGGAATCGACAAAAGTGTACCGATTCTTTTTGACCGATTTCTTTGGTCATACACTCCTGAAATAATTTTTATTCGCTTTATGAATATTTTAAAAAGACAATATTTCGAAGTCTTGCATATTGATTTTTATTTCACATTCTTCTAATTATTTTAATTAAAGAAATTTGAATTGAGCTGGCGCTCTTTACGGAGCAGCCCTAAGATATCATGTTTAAGTTTTCAGATTAGTCATGGGTAATTAGCAGTTCAAGTTTCATTAGTCATGTTATTAATATGGTTTTATAATTATATAACCCGTGAACTCGTAACAGTGAGCAGTGGATATATTCTGCCTTGTAGGCTTGTAACATAATTGGAGCTTTGAATATAAATGCTAATCCTTCGAGTTTCCCTTTTCACGTATCTCACACACATCTAATATAAGTGATTGTCTCCAAAATGTTAATGGAAGAATTCCATATTCTGCTATAAAATTCATGGTTATGTAAGGCGATAGACGCACCTAATTTGGCTGCAGGAGTTACACAAGCAGGATTCCAGGCATTACCTTGCTTTTTACACCCTTGCAACTAGTTCTCAATGATTCCATATTTGAATAAAGAGACCTGAAAAAAAATATATCCATATGCAAACAAATCGTAGGTCATTTTAATCACTCGCCTCAAGCTATTGCCAAGTATGAAGAATATCAAACTATATTTAATTTAAGACTGCACAGATTTATTCAGGATATAAAAACCAAATGTAATAGCCAGTATCATATGCTTTTTCAAAAATTTTTGAAACAAAAGACGGCTCTCATTTCATATTGCAGTGATCATTTAAAACCTGCATGCTTAGAAACAACGGAAAGTTCTTGAAAATTGCTAAAAATACTTAAAAATATTGTTGATTGTACAAATTTCTTGAGCCACAAGGGAATCAATGGCATCGGCAATAATCCCAAAATGAAAGTGATTTGCAGTTTTATTGAAAAAAGTAAGAAAAAAAAGGACAATTTGAGGGACTTGGTTCTACAGTATCAGTATGGAAATTTAGCTAAAATAGATTCAGCCATTTACTTTACTGATAGGAATCTTGTGCTTGCTACTTATCTTGATCCACGCTTTAAAAATTACATTCCTTGAGGATATAACAACATAAAAAGTGGAAGATATTGCTGTTTAGGGATGAGATAGATGGTAGTGTGATAGGAGTAGCTGGAGGAGTCGGCTTTATTGTGGAAGGATGTATGTTGTATAAAGAAAAGAAACAGTTTCCACTACTTTAAACGCAATCTTCATATTCTTCTCATTTATCACAGAATCGGGCGAAAAAGTGATACTCGAAGATAATAGTTTTAACTTCAGTTTTTGAAAGCTGTTTTTCGGAATTTAAAGAGAAAAGAATTTAAAAACAGCAAAGAAACTCAAATTCCTAAGGAGAAAGACATATATTGGAAAAAATTTGAAGATGTTGTAACAGTAGAAATCAGCAATTAAATTAGAACATAATCAGAAAGCCCCTTAATTATCGGTATTGAATTAGGTAGACTTTTAGCATTGGCTGTCTTTGGCTAGAAAGTACTTTACCCTCCCCCTTTCCGTGGAAGTGAAAGACCTCATATTGGAGGGATCAATTATTCTCCAAAAAAAATCGGATGCACGCAGAAACGGAGAAATGTTAATGTTTTTTGCACTACAATTTACGAGTCATGCTTTGACTACAAATAATAATGATCATTTTTGTTCAAGATGACAAAATGACAAAATTGTTCATATATTGTAAGTTTTTAATATTTGCTATTTTTTCTCAGTGGTTAAATGAATGAAAGGTATTAACTAATTTTCTTAGCAAAGACAAAATATAAGGAGAATTCAATAACATTAATTTATAATTTTTAATTTCTAAAATTTTTATAATTTGATTTATTCAAGAAGGGGCATATTTATATATATATATTGTATAAATATTATATAATTTATTTTATATATATATTATATATTATATTATATATATATATATTATATTATATTATTATTCTTCTTTCTTTCCTTTTTTATCTTCCTTTTTTCACCAAAGATGAGGGTAAGGTGGGCGCTAAAACAAGCATCGAAAAGTAAAGCTAGGAGAGTATTGACAAATGTGAAAAGAAGCCCAGCCTTACAGCCCTTTGTACCATTAATTAGTAAAACTCGTCATCAGTAGTGGACGTCATTCTACGAGCTTCATGGGACCGGACGGACCTCACTATGGTAAATCGTAAATGTAGGGTTCATCCTTGGCCAGGTGGGCCCAACCATGCCCCCATAAAACACGCCGCATTCTCTCCTATCATGACCTTTTTCTCGCCTTGCCAAACTCACATTCTCTTTTCCTTCGACATCGGTTCAACCGACTCATCCTTTCTCTCGGTTCTTCCAGCCTCGTTCCCAACCACTCCCCCACTATACATCGTAAACCACCGATATCATTATCCTTGTCACATGACCAAACATCTCAACATACTTTCATTTATTCTCTCATTTACCACTCTCTTCAATAACACCTCTCTAATAAGTTCATTCCGCATTTTATTAATTCTTCTCACACCTAGCATGCTCATTTATATATATATATTAGTATATATAATATATATTATATATATATAGTATATATATATATTATTTATACATATATATATATATATATAATAATATTATATATATCTATATATATATAAAGAATTGGAATCGGAATCGGATCGGCATTCTGACTGGTATCGAATCAGAAAATCGCTGGAATCTTGGAATGTCCATCCATAATATATATATATATTTATATATTATATATAATATTATTTAATTATATATAGTATATTTATTATATATATTATATATTATATATATATTATATATATATATATAATATATATATAATATTATATATTACTTATATATATATATGATATTTATATATATATATAATCTATAATATATATTTAATTATTTAATGATCTTTTAGAAAAATAGTATATATATAATATTTATAGTATAATTTTTTATGTAATTATTAAATGAAATTTAAAGATATTAATATTAAAAAAGAAAACATTAAATTATAACAAAGAGGAAAGAAATATGTTATAGAAAATAATAATTAATAGAGCAATGTAATACGAAAAGAAATAAAGAAATAAGAATTAATCATGTTACTAATGACTCATATCATAAGTAAATAACAAAGGGATGATTTTAAGATAAAAAAAAATGGATTGACATTTCTTAAAGAAAGGAGAAAAGAAAAAAAAGAAATTTGAAAGGTAATATATTATTTTACTTTAAACATTTTATCTACAAACTGACCTGTGTACTAAACAAGGTAAAATGCCAAAAAAGTAAGAAAAAGCAACAGAAATTTTATAAATAACAATGGATAAATTGACTAACATGATAAAGGATCTAGTAGATAGTAAAGGAAAAAAGAGAAACAACAGAATATAGAAAAATGAATTTGATAATACCTAAATTCAGTGGAAAAAGAGAAGAATCTTTTGAAGAATACTTATTCAAAATAAAAGTATGGAGAGAAGTACCTCAGGAAAAGGAAAAAACAAAAATAGCAGAAATAATAGGAGGTTTAGCAGGTAAACCACTAGAAGTAATTATGTCTTTAAATGAAAAAGAATTATGGACAGAAGATGGAGTAGAAAAAATTATATACACATTAATAGAAAGATACTGTAGAAATAAAGAACAAGAAAGTTATCTTAAAGTACAAACACTACTAAATATGCAACAAAGAAAAGGAAGATCCTTTAGAGAATAATATGTATGAAGATATGGTAAGGCAAAAAGAGATTGTGAAAAA
This sequence comes from Trachelipus rathkii, assembly GCA_015478945.1. Lineage (NCBI taxonomy): Eukaryota > Metazoa > Arthropoda > Malacostraca > Isopoda > Trachelipodidae > Trachelipus > Trachelipus rathkii. Next base: position 6,992 of record JABUQX010044298.1, on the reverse strand, counting down.
ATTGATGATATTAAAATAAGTGAAAAAGTACATTCATACCAATTGATCAGTAACTCTACCAGATGAATGGAGAAAGTTAATTATAAATAGATTGAAGGAATTAAAACATATTTTCATAACAATTGGGATGAATCAAAGTAAATTGATGGATCAGTAGTTTGAAATAGGTAGAAAGAAGAACTAAAATGACAATTGGTATATGAATAATAATTGTACCATGTGTAAATACAATAACCATAAAACTGAATGCTACTGGAGAGAAGGAAAATTTAATATAAATGTAATATTTTAAAACATAACAATAAAACTGAAGATTGCTATTGGAATGAAAAATATAATAATGTGTTTGGATGTAAAGAAGGACACTTAAGGAAAAATTGTAAAGAAACTTAAGGAAAAATTGTAAAGAAAATAAGCAGATAGAGGAAAATAATAAATCTATATATTTTGTACAAAGAAATAATATATATATAAATCTATATATTTTGTACAAAGAAATAATGCAAAACAATATCAAGAAAAAATGACATCCATTATTAACACAGAAGAAGAAGCAATATAGTGACCAAGAAAATAACAGAACATTCTTTTCATAAAATGAAGATATAATGAATAAGAATTAACTTCAAGACGATGTAAGACTATTATAAATACAGGAAGCATAGCACAGAATGGAGAATTGATTAACGAAAATGATTAGGGTGGATAACAGATGAAGAATTCAATATATTAAAGACCACAAGTTTTTAAGATGGTAGTTTTGTCTTTGCGAAAAACAAAGTATAAAATATTAAAAGAAATATTATTACTAGTGATGGGACGATTATGAAATTTTGCTGATGACGATTATAGTAAATTTTGACGATGACGATGCCGATAATGGATTTTTGAAAAAATATATTTAAAAATTCTCTCTCTCTCTCCTCTCTCTCCTTCTCTTCTCTTCTCCTTCTCTCTCTCTCTCTCTCTCTCCTTCTCTTCTCTCTCTCTTCTCTCTCTGTATATATATATATATATATATATATATATATATATATAATATTATATATATATTATATATATATATTATATTATTATATAATATATTATATATTATTATTATATCTTATTTATTTTATATCATTTCTATTATATATCTATATATATACAAGGCTGTATAGACAGGGGGGGCCAGGGGTTCAACCCTTCGAAATTATTTAAGAGATCAATTTTTGATTTCTTAAGTCTCTTAATTTTAAATAATAATAATAATAAATATATAATAATAATATAATATATAATAATAATAATAATATATAAAATAATAATTATGATATGAAAGTTTTATTTATGGACATGAGGAACATGTTTTGGTCGAAACGATTTCTCTTTTAGGTCAAGTGGCTGTTCCTCATATCTGTATAAAAAATATTTAGACCAGGGATTTAAATGTAGGGTTTACAGTCTTCGCCGTGATAGCAATTGGCTACTTTAGTTAGGAATAATCGATGGATGTAATAAATAATTTAGATAGAAGGGAGCTGTTCGTTGGATGGGACTCCAAGTTCATTTTTCTCAACTACTCTTTCTCTCCTCCTAAACCATGGTTCGATCGTGCTTGTTCTCTGGACATTCGGCTAGAGACAGTGCGTATCCGGGGTGGAAAATTTCTCGCATTTTTCGTTCTTCAATCACCTTCGCCAATTTTCATTCAGCTAGAAATCGTTGCAGGGGGATACTCTTCGACGGCAAGTGGGCTTTCATCAAACGACAGTGCGCTAACCTTCCTTTCGGTTTCCTACTGATAAAAATTTCTGCCTCCTTGCCAAAAACATCTTAGCAACTTTGTAATCTCTTTCTTCTGACTGGTTGTTTATTCTCCGACCTGAAAGGCAATTTCTTTGGTCCTATTTTACATACCTCACCTAGACGTGATTCTGGCATTTTCTTCTTCTCCTTCTCTACTCTCGTGTCCTATGCCTTTGCCTGTGATTACATTTGTCTGGTGCATAGGCCCTTGAAATCTATGAAAGGAAGAAAACGGGTGGCCCAGATGGCATTCTCCCCAAGTTTTGAGGAGCTGTGCTTCCTTGCTATCCACCCGCCCCATCGTTCAACCTCTTACTCCCTTGTCTCATACTAGCACTTTCCCTCAGTTGTTGGAAGCGCACATTTGTCCAACCTATTCTGAATAGGAAGTGCTCTGAATCCTTCAAACTATCGGCGCTATAGTCTTCACTTGTATTCTATCTAAGATTTTGAAACCCTTCTCAACTTCATCTAGACTTATCTGGAAACTGTTCTGTCATTGTTACTACTACGGCTTTCAGCGCTAGAGGTTTTTTGGCGATATACTTTCTATCTACCCGATTTATGGTTTTCGGCTTCTCTAGGTAACTACGAGGGAGACTTGCGTGGGGGCGCTTGACATATCCAGCATTTGACCGGGTATGGACGCGTCACTGCTCTCCAAGCTCCCTTTGGGTTTTTCCTCTTTCTCTTTGCTTAATTATGTTCTAGTTTTCTTTTCAATCTCTAATATGGTAGTGTTGTTGATGGGGCCGACTTCTCTTTTTCTGTCAATAGTGGTTGTTCTCAGGGTTCTGTCTTAATTCCTACTTTGTTCTTAATAATGATCTGCCCACTGCACATCTAACTCTATCACTCATATACCGATGACTCGACCCTTCATTCTTCAACTCATTTCAGTTCTGCTTAATCTTTTACTTCTAGAATTGCCTCTCGTCTTTATCTTTCCTATTCTATTCTCACTGATCTGGATAGAATTTCCGGATGGGGTTGTCAACCTTGTGAATTCAATTCTTTAAAACGCAACTTCTGCAAACTCTTCCTCTTTCCCTACAAAAAAACGCTTCTTAACTGTCCTATCTTTTCGACGGTTCTCTCGTTTCCTGTTGACATATAACATCTTGGCTTACATACAACAAAAAAATGTCTGGAACCTCATGTTACAACGGTTGCTAGGGCGGCCTCAAAGAAACTGGGAGTTCTGTTTAGACTGCGAGACTTTTTTTTTTCTCTTCTCAGTTGCTCCAGCTATACAAGGGTCTCATCCGCCCTTGTATGGAGTACTGCTCTCATATCTGGGGGGGGAGGGCTGTGGCTTCAACCGGCTTTTGGATAGGGTCGAGTCAAAGGCCAAAAGGCTTATAAACTGTTCTGTTGGTGCTTTATCTCTATTCTATAGGCACCCCAGAGGCAAGTGCTCGAGGGAACTTATCATTTGCGTACCACCACCTTTACGACGCCCTCGTAGCACAAGGAGTGCTATATCTGTGTTGATATTGGTAACTCCGGCAAGTTTGCTGTGGTGCTTCATTCTTTCCCGCCACCTCTGTTCTGTGGATTCTCTTCCATCTTCTGTGTGTCCTGTTGAATTTAATCTCCCTCATTTTAAAGCCTGCATCTGTGCTCATCTTCATAATTTGGGCTAGAGAGTGAACTTTTGAGCGTACTACACCCCCTCCTTGAATAGGGCTACTGACTGTGAGTGGTGGTGAAACTGTAAAAAAAAATTAGGTGGGCAGATATGTGGCAAATGAACTAATCCCCTACACCCCATCCAAAACATCTTCAGATTTCCCAGAAAATCGCACTCTTCATTACCCTCAGATGCCATATGTCGCAACCAAACATACTTTTACCTATTCACACCTTAAAATTTTACCTTTGAATTCTGCCCTCACACACACACAAAATCTACATAGCTCTCTACGCAATCACTCCATCAGAATTGCAATTTTCTTCCCTCTCATTCTTTCCACACTAACTCAATCATTTCACCACACACAACCACACCTCATTTTCAGCGTTTTCTTTCATCTTTGTTTCAGTCACAGTAAGCAAATTAAATTTACCCTTTATTTCTAAATACATCCAACAGAGACCATAACTCAGCGGCAAACACCACTTGATAATCAAGGTAGCTTGGATTCATCACATTTTCGGTCGAAAGATAGAATGCGCTTACGGCGTCACGACTTCTCTGAGCATGCATTAGCATTCGCTGGCAAAAGATCAGTTGCAGTATGCAGCCCAACTCAATATACCATCACTTAGTTGCCTTCTACGACACCGCAGGTACGATGTCGTAATTTTTTTCTCCCCCACAATAGGGCTATAGGGTAGGGATGTCTGAACGATGTTATGTAAGAAGAGGGGTGTGGATATAGTATGTTTTATATTGATATGTGGATAAAAGATGTATATTGAGACCTTGTCTGCGGATGAGATTGAATATTAATGCGAACAGAAAGGCGAACCATTAGGCCCTGGAACGTCATACATCGCTAATCAAAATGGGTGTTTATAATATATATTATAATATATATATTATATATTATATTATCATATATAATATAATAATTATATATATATTATATTATATATATAATATATATATAGTATATATATATATATTATATATATTAAATATATATATATATAAATATATATTATGTAGTTTTAATATCAAAAATTCTTAATATTTGTTCAATTAAAAGGCAAAATAATCGGCAAATATTGCCGATGACGATTGAAATTTTTTTTGCCAATTTTGCTGATGACGATGCCGATTAATCGTCCCATCACTAATTATTACCTTGTGTAATCAGAGGAAAGAGTTTTGATTTAAAAATCAATAGAGGGTGACATACCATTATTACTTGGTAAATCTCCTTTGACTCATTTAAGTCTTTGGGGGGCTGGCCTTTGAGTACTCAGCAATTATGAGTCAAAGAAGATTTTACTCTTCATCAGCGGGATTCGAACACTGAACTCCGCGTCGCTGAGTTAACAGTAACCGAGAGCTTTATCCACTAAGCCTCCACTTCCCAAAAAAGAACGTTTCAAGTATAGCTTTTAAAGCTCACGGTTTCTCCTCCCATAATTGCTGAGTACTCAAAGGCAAGCCCCATTAGGAAATGAGTCAAAGAAGATTTTACTCTTCATCAGCGGGATTCGAACACTAGACTGATTAAACCCATTCATGCCCAAAACAAGTTAAAATAGAAATAACTTTTTAATATTGTGTAAACATTTTATTTATGACATATAAAGTCCAAATATATTCTTTTTGAAAAAAAAAAAAACTTTCTTAGTATAGAAAATATTTAATAGTGAAAATTAAATAAAACCTATGGAAAATCCAAACGTGCTCTCAGATGACGAAAAGATACGATGGATTATGTATCAAGAGAAATTAAATAATATCAGCATTATTTTTACATTCAAGTGAGTATATTGCGTTTGCCATGATCTTTCTCCTTCTCGAGACATTTGATGCAAAAATGGTCCTTAAACTCCAGGGAACAAGGTCGAAAATTCTAAATCAGGTTATGTAGGAGAGAGAGAGCAGAGAGGAGAGAGAGAGAGAGAGAGGGAGGAGAAGAGAGAGAGAGAGAGAGAGAGAGAGAAGAGAGAGAGAAGAGAGAGAGGAGAAGAGGAGAGAGAAGAGAGAGAGAGGGAGAGAGGAGAGAGAGAGAGAGAGGAGAGAGAGAGAGAGAAGGAGAGAGAGGAGAGGGAGAGAGAGAGAGGAGAGAGAGAGAAGAGAAGAAGAGAGAGAGAGGAAGGAGGAGAGAGAGAGAGAGAGAGAGAGGAGAGGAGAGAGAGAGAGAGAGAGAAGAGAGAGAGCAGAGAGAGAGAGGAGAGAGAGAAGGAAGAGAGGAGAGAGGAGAGAGAGAGAGAGAGGAGAGAGGAGAGAGAGAAGAGAGAGAGAGAGAGGAGAGAGAGAGAGAGACGGAGAGAATGACAGGAGAGGAGGCGAGAGAGAGAGAGAGAGGAGGAGAGAGAGAGAGAGAGAGAAGAGTAGAGAGAGAGAGAGAGAGAGAGAAGAGGAGAGGAGAGGAGAGAAGAGAGAGAGAGAGAGCGAGAGAGAGGAGGAGGAGAGAGAGAGGAGAGGAGAGAGGAGAGCAGGAGAAGGAGAGAGAGACGAGACGAGAGCGAGAGAGGAGAGGAGAGAGAGAGAGCAGAGGAGAGAGATGAGAGAGGAGAGGAGAAGAGAGAGAGAGAGAGAGAGAGAGAAATATTTATTATTATTATTATTAAAATTGATTGTCATAATTTAAATTTTAATATTTTAATTTTTTTTTGGTAAAGTTCACATGAAATGTGAGTACATACTCGTAATATAAAATGCATATTTAGTTAAAACAGTGCAAAATATTATTATTATTTTATTCTTTTTATTATTATTATTTAAAATTATTAATATTGATTGTCATAATATAAATTATATTGTAAATATTTTTTCGTCAACAAGTTCACATGAAATGTGCGTACATAGGCCTACTCGTAATATAAATTGCCTTTTCTGTTAAAAAGTGAAATGTTATTATTAAACTTATTAAAATTGATTGTCAATTTATGGAAAATATATATTGTAAATTTTTTTTGTCAACAAGTTAACGTGAAATGTTGCGTACGTAGGCTACTCATAATATAAAGTGCCTATATTAAAACGTGTAAATATTATTATTATTAGAAATTATTAAAATTTATTGTCATAATTCTTTTTTTTCAATGCCTATTTAGCATAAAATGATAAAAATAAAATTTCATAATTTTGGAAAAAATTCACGTTTGGAAAATGTCAATAAAATATAACTTAGACTTGTGTTTTTCTATCCAAATTAATCTATAACATTTTTAAAATCTATTTAACATTTAAATTATATTTAAAATTAGTTTGCACAGCCAGACGAAATATATTAATGACCGTTTTCTCCCCAAAAATGAACCGCGGTTTTCCCCGAATTCAATTTTTTGAAAAATGGAATTTGTCAAAACACATTTGCGAATTGTTATTTAGATATTTTTATTATTTTATTATTATATAACATTAAAAACTAAATGTGAGAAAAAAATATTAAATATAGTGTGACTTTAAATTTCGATTTTTCATGATTCATTAAAAAAAAAAAACCCAAAAAGGGATTTTTTGACTGATTTCCCATTTTAACGGTTATCTCTCTCAACACAACAACGGAGCGAGG
>JABUQX010044297.1:5000-37051 GCA_015478945.1 Trachelipus rathkii | reverse complement strand
ATAACCGTTACTACAGTACAGTTTTCGGTTACAAATTTGCCATACTTGTATATATATATATATATATATATATATTATATTTATATTATATAGTATTTTATATATATATAGTTATATATAATTATATATATATATATTATACCTATATATTATATTACCTGTTTAGATATGCTATATACTAGTATATATCTATATTATTATTGATATTAGATATATATATATAATTTTTCAATAATTGATAATAAAATCAAACATATAAATGAAAGAAGATAGTGGAGGGAGCAAACCAAAATTTTTAGCACGTTCCCCTTTCTTCACATAATATTTTTAATGTAATAAATGAATGAAAGGTATTATACACGTTGAAAGCAAGAAAAGCTTAACAGTTAGCTTCTAGTTTGATTAATATTGGATTGTGGGGAATTAAAAATTGCTTGGAAGCTAAGCTTCTAGGTGAGGTTTTTTGGTAGGTTTAAATCATTTGATTTAAATACACGGCGCAGTCAGGGCAAATTAAAATTTTAATTTTACATGATTCAAGGTGCTGGGAACCATCTTGTTTCCATCCTTTTCTTTTCCCATCGTACAGTTGCCGGAGGAATAAGGAGTTACGTTCTTTAGCAGCGTACACAACCACTCATCGGTCCATGCTGGATATGGCGTTTAGAATAACCATGAAGAAATATATCTTATTATATTAAATAATATTACTATTTAGTAATATTAAAGTATTTTTGGTAATATGTTGAAGATGATCATAGTGATAGTGATAATATTGAAGATAAGTGATAGTCAATGTTTGATAACTCAATATGTGAGTAATAATGAAAAGTGATATGTGGAACATTAGTGAATGATGATAAATAGTATAATAGGTGATCATTATAATTCTTTATTGGTGTATAATATTTTGTAATTTTTTTTGTTATTTGGAATATTTATTTATATAAAAAGCGCCCGGAAGCTCAAGTGGTTGAGCACTCGCCAAAGAAAGCGAGAGGTCCCAAGCTTCGCAACTTTTCGGGGGGTGAAATGTAGCGTATTCTCCAATTAGGCTTGGCTTCTCCTAGCTCGACGTCTACACATGAGATTAGGGCTCTGCCCGTGTAGTGACGGTGTTTATCTCTAGTAAATATATATATATATATATTATATATATACTATAATGATATATTAATATTATATATATATAGTATATATACTATACTATAAAAATATATATATATATTTTATTATTAATATATAATATATATATAATTATATATATACTATATACTATATATATATATATTATATATATTATATCATATATACTATAGTATATATATACTATATATTATAATATATCTATATTATATAGCTTAATATATATATACTTATATATTATATAATATTATATATATATTTACTATATATGTTTATAAAACTATATATAGTATATAATATATATATAAATATATATACTATATATAGGTTTTTTGCGCGATGATGAAGACAACTTAAATTAGAGGAAGTGTTTAATACCATTATGGTCTTGTTATTGTAAGTACAAATTGATTTCTTTTTTGGCGCGTGGGGAGCCGGGGTTATGGAATATGTTGAATTATTCCCTTGAACTTTAACTATTACACTTAATAAAATAACTAGTGAATAACTTATTTCACGATGAATATAAACATTGCTTTTTCACTTAATTGAAAGTAAATTCGTAATTTATATGTTTCTTTCCATTCTTTTAGGTATTTCAAAATTTATGTAACTGAAGCATTGGGTAAATAAATTAGGAGAAAATCTGCCGGTTTAGTTTACTTACCTGAATTTGCGTGCGGACCACCAAACGTGAAAGAGAAACTGTTTAGAGATAAATTTAAAATTTAAAGAAGTTGCAGATGAGTGAAATAGGACAGACGAAGTTTAAATGAAATTTGTAGACGACATCAGCTTTTCTAAGATAAAATAAAGGACGTTTTACCTTTTTCAAGTAAGGCGGATATGCCAAACCCATTTAATACACGTTTTTATTGCCATTTGAACATGATAAAAAGTGGCATTGCAAATACGTCATATGTCAAGAATTGTTTGGTTTTGTCACCTTCATATTGCATTGAACATTCTTAACAAGTTCGTATTTTACCCCTTAATGGACACAGTCTGAGATAGGCCCTAAACTGGCGGTCCAGAGAACTAGTATCAAAGGATAACCAAAGTTAGGATGTTAGCTCCAACCGTCCATTTGACGATTGCTTGTTGACCCTATTGTCTTTAATTACGATTGATATTTTCGTGTGATTGTGGAGAGGGATCACCGAACGCACGAGAAAAACTCACACACGTTCACAGAAGCGAAAATTCAGCGAAAAATTCAACTTTTGGTTGTGTACTCCCTACTAAATAACAGAATATATGTATCTGACAGCGAATTCTTTATACGATTTTGCGTGCCATCAGCTATTGTCAAACATTGCATAAGTCGGTGATTGCGATATAAATCTTTATCTTTTGAGTGTTTGGTTGTGATTTGCGTCTCTGCCTGCTGTAACTCATTGGTCGCCAGCGAATCTAGAATGTCAGCCCCTATATATTTCATAAGACACAATATGGTGTCTTGGTATGCGATTCAGATATAAGTTCGTTAGGTCAAATCGGGAAAGAAACGTTGCTCCAAATTGAATTGACGATCTATGCTATATCTCATTTCGCGCGCTCCTTCCGACAAAGAGGCTTGGCGGCCCTTTCCAAAAGTTTCATCTACTCTTGTATTCTGCTCGTTAACAGACCATTTAATGGAAACTTGCTTCACTATAAAATTTTTGAACATTTATAATGCGGAATGGGAAGACAACGCTTAATTCAAAGGCAAGCAAACATATTTGCTCCTTCAAACAGTATTTTTCGCACATTAGCTCAATCCCATTCAAAAATCTTCAGACTTCATTATATTTTTTTTCGCATATCCAAGTCACTAGCGATTTTTTATAAAAAACGCTTATCAAAAGGTTTGGTGTGAGCAACGAACACCTAACCCATTACTTGAAATATTATCGATGGGACTGGGTTGCCTGTTCACTCTCCTAGTTAAATTCTGACATTGTCGTATTTGTATCCAGAGATTGCATTGAAATTTCTAAATGACTTTATAACTTTACAGACAATCATACATTTGAAAACGACATTTGGTCAGTTGCTCTGGCACATTCAGACTATTGAAACTGAAATCCAGTTCCTATGGAGTCCAGAAAACATTCTTAGCTTTGCAGTACAATATGCACAACAAGTACTTCTTACTATCATTACAGTCAAGAATGGAAGTGAAATACGTGCACTAATCTACTCAAGTGACACATGATGATCTCAGTGCTTATTTTAATTTATTTTTATTATTCAGAGATTATTGGTCCGTTAACAATTTTACCGAATTGCTGATTGTACTATTGGTGCTGGAACCTGATCTCGCCATGCAGACTGTCACAAGCAGATGCGAAGCAGATTAGAGATTGTCACGTTAGCCAAGGAGATGATATTTTCTGTCAAAAACCTGCCCAGCGACCCGTAGATAACAGATATGTAGACACTTTTGCTGGAGAGCTTGAGACTTTCCTTTTATTCAGACTGGCTCTTTGTGGAAAAGGATTGTGACATTTAGTCCAGGATATATAAACAGGACATCATTATTTACTCGAGAGGAAATAAACCACTATCAGACACTTATTTAGCCTTTCGATCGGGGAAAGGAGAGGGTTTATTTTGATTATTTTATTCAACTAGTAGTTGATAAATTTGCGTTTTTACGAAGATTGTCAAACGCGAAGATTTAAAATTTGAAAAATACTAAAGTAACAAATCCAATACAGAAGTTTAACACTCAGGGGGGGGGAGGATAACCGGTCGAATAAATGGAAGCAGTTTCCGTTACAAACACGCCTATTTCTAATAAACAAAATCTTAGATACCAGAACTGCTTAACAATAAACACTCAATTAAAAATGTAGTTTACAACAAAAAAATTAAACATCAGAGTCGAGACAAACTTTAGCTGACGTCAGTTTTTAATATTAGAAGTATTGTCAAAAATTTTGATGAATTTTCTTTTTTTTTTCAAACAACACTTTAAAGCTTTTATCATTTTTTTTTCTGCTTTTTTTAATGACATTTACTTGCAAATTTGTCTTGATAAATGCTTATAAATAAGCAATTAATTGTTATTTTACTAATTATAACTTGTTAATGTAGATTAAAGCTGAGTTGAGTCACAGCATAATGCTAGTTCTGATTAAAGGAAAACTAATCACTTCCATATTCTTGTTTTTTAAAATTATTTATATATATTATTAATACTTTGGTGTCTTCCATCATCCCCTACAAGCTTTTTAGATTATTACTGAAGTTAATAAATGAATGCAAACATATATTTATTAATTTTCTCGTGAGCGTTATTGGAAGAAATCATAAAGGTATCCACGTGTTTCTTCTCCATTTACCTAAAATTTAGCTCTAATTGAAATCAGGAAGGCGTCAGTCATAAGCCTTAAGTACTGAATTAAGTTCGAGTATTGCAAAGAAAATAGCATCTTGTACCGGAATTTGTTAGCTTTTAAAAAAGTTTTATTTGGTACATGAAAACAATGATTTATAACAACTCTCGCTCTGACTTACAGCTTTATTACACCCTAATTTGTACATCGCTTTTACAAAATTTGAGCTCTTTCTTCAGCTTTCCGAGGAAGGGTCATTCCTCGGCTCTTTAAAAGAAATAAAAAACTACGGAATCTTCGAATATCACCAAACTCAAAATTCTGTTTTGGTTACCAGGGTCATCTGTCTGCAATTACAATCCTGATATAAACGACACAAAAACTAGATTCATTAGATAGAAGTCATAAAGTTAATTAGCAATGTACCTAAATACCGCTTCTCAAAGATATAATATATATATCATATATATATATATATATATATGATAATATTATTAAATAATATATATATATATAATAATAATATACTATATATATATATATAATAAGTACTATTATATATATATATATATAATATATATTATATATATATATATATATAGTATATACTATAATATATATATATTATATATTATATATATATATATATATATATTTATATATATATATATATTATTATCTATATGTAAATGTTTATATAGTATATATATATATATATATTACTTATATTAGTATAATATTAATATATATAGTATAGTTTACAGTATCCTATACTTTGCTCTCTCCACTCTCTCTTCGTCTTCTCTCTCTCCGTCTCTTCTCTCGTTTTCTGATCTATATATATCATATTATATATAATATACTAATATATATATATATTATATATTATATATATATGTAAATTAACAGTTGAGTTATCCTTCTAAAACGTTTTCTTCTTATAAAGACGTTTTCTTTATCTAAAACGTTTTCTCTATAAGTTTGATTTCATGGTTAACTAGAATATTTCAAAATTATGATTTTTCCTTCCCATTATTCTTATGGAATTTTTGTAATTCTTTATTATTTTATTTTTTTATTAAAATTATTCCTTTGTATTAAAGAAATATTAATTCTAATAATGTATTAAATTAATGACAAAGTGCACTGCTTATTTCATTAGCATTTATAAACATTTTATTACTCTAAAATTCCATGTACCCACCTCCGCCATTCGATCTGGGCTGAACTGCCGCCATTTTAATGGGTCAAAGCGTTATTACATTAAGTGGTTTTCTTCCTTTTTACGTTTAATGTTTTGAAATAATCTTTTATATTTATTAATTAATAGATCATTTTATCAGGCTATACCTTGAAAGAAATGAGAAGAATTTTTCGTAACATAATTTGAAATTTGCAAACAATAGATCGCTTCTATAATGTAAGCTGGTGCTTGAGTAACGAGTACGAAACGCAGTGCAAGAAGTCGGGCTCTGATATACTTATATATATAATATATATTATATTATATCTTATAATATATATATTATATAATTATATATATTATTATATATTATATTATATACTAATATATAATATATGTATATATATATTATAATAATATATTATAATATATATATATCTAATATATATAATTTATATATATATATATTATATATATATATATATATAATTATTATATATATTATATATATATATATATATATATATAAATATATATAATATATATTATATATATATATATATATATATATATATATATATATTATATACTCAGATAGCTGGGCGCACCGTATAAGTTTTTTTGAGTGCGCCTATGCCCGCCGGACCTAGTGCACCTAGTGCCTTTGCGCCTATATTTTTTCAACTTTTCAATGCGCTAGGACCTATGCCCTCCTTTGCGCCTGGCGACTTTTCGCCCGGCCGGTTGCGTGTATCGCTAAATTATTTCCAAAGTAGAAAGACTTTTAGTGCGATGTTAATAAAAAAGCATGCTTTTATAAGTTGACAGCTCTGTGAACAGTTTCTCTTCGTGTGTGTGTTATTTAAACACGTAACCTTTAAACCTCAATCCTAACACCGCTCCCATAACTTCAACTTCACCTTCAATTCATGTCGTTGTGGTCCAATTGCTTATATGTTTACCCCTGAGGTGAGACTCTATACGCATTCTGAGTCTGCATGCACAGTAAATGATTGTTAAAAATTTTTCTAAGCTCTATTATTATATATTTGCCAGTATATTGTTATTATTAGTTAGTTATTATTAGAACTACTGTACTACAAGTTATCATATATATATAATTATATATTATTATATTTATTATAATTATATTTATAATACTATATATATATATTTTATATATAATCATTATCTATTAAATATTTATAAATTTATGTATTTATTACTATATATTATTTTATTATACATATCCATTCTTGATAAATTATTAACATTTATTACATTTAATTATTTTTTATATTTATATTTATATTATATATTATATTAGTATCGTAGGTAATCTCTATAAGACCTATATTGCAATGATACCATTTGCATTAAGGTCTAATAAGAATCAAATCCCAATACTATCGACAGTAGATAAGTAATAATAAGTAAGATTTCTTTATTGGCAATAGATATTGAGCCTAATTGTGTAGACTATAATAAATCAATAAAGTATTTCTGTTATATAAATGTTTGAATTATACCGTTCTACTCCGGATATCTATATATATTTATCTTTTTTTGTCATAAGTGAGAGTAATAGCTTTTCATTGGGTAAATACGACGTGAGGTATTTTCAATCTGTAGGATAGTGGTTATTTAATTTTGTTTCAGATATGAAAGTAAATTTTGATTGTATTATATTATTAAAGATTGTTAACTGGTCTTATTTATATATAGTTTATATGTAGTATGTTAGTGATATGTATGTACTATTATAATACCCATACAAACTATACTAGTTGATTTAGGGGCTATATGATGAGATGGTGTTTATACATCTGGTAATAAAAAATATAGTTAATTAAATAATATATGATATATTTATATAATATTATATATAATTATTTAATATATTTTTAATTATATATTTGATAATATATATTATAACTTATAATCTTGTATCATTCGATAATATTTAAAGTACCGATCAAATGTACCAAACAACTATATATATATATTTATAGTTTCTATATATATTAATACTTAAACTTATATATATATATATTTAATTTAAATTATCTATATTATAATTATTTTTTACAATTTATAGTTATATATTATTATATTTATAGTATATTATATATTTAGATTTAGGTGTGTGTGTATATATAAATATATATTATTATTTTGAGAGTATATTTGATTGAGCGTGCAATAGTATCAAAGGCTCTGTTATACGAAGTATCGTATACTCATAGTTTCTGCGATTTAGCTAGCTAATTGGACTACTAAGATTTGCATATAAGAGTAATGTTTTGTGATATTTCTCATCGTTGTTTTAGTTAAGATATTTTTGTTAAACACTAAAGTTGTCTAATATTTAATTTTAATTAACTTTTAAATATATTGTGATTCTAATGCCACAATCTTATCTTTTTAAGAAGTTTATTCTTTTCGTTTTAATCATCGATCTATTCGATCTGCAGTGATTATAATATATTATTCTACTATTATTATTACAATTATTTGTCTTCCTAATTTTTTGATATTATAACAATACTGTAATGATAAAGAATTGAAATATTTTAGTCTTATTAGTATTCTTCGACATTATTGCTTCAAAGATAGTGATATTATTATACGATTTTGATTACTATTCTTCTGTTAATATTTTATATAAGTTTAGCGATGATAACTGCTACTCCAAGATATATTATTATTTCGTAATTGTTAATTTAAGTATTATATATGTGGTTTGTCATAATTTCTTAAATTGTGGCTTGATCATTCAGGTGACAGGAAGAAACGTAAAGTTTGCTAATTATAATTGGCTCATTGATGTTAATATTTTACTCTATACTTATGTTAGAATTCAGGTATGTATTAATATCTTTTTATATTTTGACTATCCGGTCCAGACCTTCTCTTCGACCTACTAACCTAACTAACCGTAACTAAAGTAACTAACTAATACCTAACTACTAACAGCTTACTAATTCAAGCTACCCTAAATATACTATAAATTAACACCCATTATATTATTATATATTTTATATATCCTATTTATTACATTATATATATATATATACCTTTTTAGTTATTACTCATAGATATATCTAGTTCTATTAATTTCAGTATATATGTATATACTTCTACATTCTTCTACCTCAGTAGCGTCGCTCTTTCATATCCTCTCTTTACTCTCTCTCTAGGCTCTCTTCTAATATTCAACTGGTTACGTGTATCTTATTAGTTTATTTAATATTTTTGGTTCTCCTGGTTTATGGCATTGTGATCAAATAGGCTCTAAATGGGAACGGTGCCTATAATTATTAATAAGTAAACACCACTATATATATACTCCCACCTCATAATATGGATTATTAGTTGACTTCGGTAATTTAACCGTATATCATATAGTGAATATATATATATTTATCCCTATGACATTTAAGGCATTCTACTCGCCATGACATTCTACTCCTCATCCTTATTTAGTGTGTCCCTAAAATGCTCTGTCCCTTCAATATAACTATTCTCTCCACCTACCTATTTTTCTCTTTCGCACACTTATCTACTCTCGGCTCACACCGCGATGTGGGTATCATTATCGTCTCAGATTTCTCGGGCGTTATTTCTAATCTCTTAATAACATGCTATTTCTCCTCTCCATATTAACGGCACAATATGACACAGCTTTCTGATTTCGTGTGTGGTAAAATATGTCCTTACACACAGATCCTTACGATATGTCTATTTGGAGGGCTATTATCCATAGTTGTCCTCATTCTGTTTGTGTGTCTTATCCTTTATATCTAATTTTCCTTTGGCCTATCATTATTTTTTCAACCCCCTACTCACCTTCTACTACTTATTAGCACCCACCTCCCCTATTACCACTTATGTCGTTCTACGCTATCTTACTCCTAACTTATCCCGGTTAATCTCTATAATACTTTGTTACGCTCTGACAATCAAGAGTGTGTGTTAGTTTACGGGACCCCCTCCCTAGGTACTCTCCCAACATACCTAGGCGTTACCACCCCCGCTCCCAACCACTGCTCTCAGTATAACAGATAACCGAGATACGCTACGCTAAATTAGGACATTAATTAAACACAATTAAAAAAGTGCAATTTATCTTTAAATCCTTCCTTTTCATTCGGTGTTCTTATTATGTAATTTCCTGTCATCCTCTTCTCTTTCCTCTCTCCCCTCTTCTCACCTTCCATGATATTCTTTCCTTTTCTCTTTTTCCTTTTTCAATTCCACGGTTACCCATAACATTAATTTATACTTAGATATGTGAGATATAAAATAAGCGACGGTTGTGTGTATTATTATATGTAATATCCTGAGGAGCCGATATTTATTTACGATTCCTTATTATCTTAGAAAATTGTTAACGGAGGCAGGCACATTCATAAGAACGACAGGGGAGGGTTGGACTATTGGTATATTGGTGTAGTACCACTATCAAACCCATTGTTTCGTGTCGAGTACGGTATAAATATTGGTGTTAATAAATTGACGAATGCGTCATCATTCTACCAATGAGGCCTACGACGATTAGTGCAGTACATTGAGCCGGGAGATATTATTGACAACGCCGTAGATCTATGATTTCATTCAAAGTATTGGTTATGAATCATCACATATTAAGGTTCATTGTAATAGTCCTCTATTCGCCTTAACATACAGATCGGTACTCTTTGAAAGACGAACTGAACTTTACAATGTTTTATTAATTTTGTGCATACGTGTGTGTTTCTAGTTACTCAATTCTCACTGGTCTATCTCAAAAAGACGCTAGGGAATAAACGACGAATATTCTTACCTCACTCATGCGATGATACACACAGATCTTTGAGCATAAACATAAACTAGCCTTCAGTGAAGCGGCCCCTAAGTTATTTCCCAATTTGATCATAACATATAGATCAAGAGTTAAGATATATAATATGCTTTTCTTTTTTTGTAATAATTTTTATATACCATATTGCTCCTTGAGACTTATTGTCGCTCTAAACACATATATACTTTACTCAAAAGTGTCTACTCATATTTTATTTAATTATGCTATCTTATTTGTTACAATATAATATAATTAAAATCTCAGGAAACGAATTAATATAATGAAATTGTGGATATCTAATTCCTTCAGACGGGCTATATTCGATTAGGCCATGATGTTGTGTGCCTAATCTGACGTTCTATCTCAGCTGATATTTATAGGTTATACTTAAGCCAATCGGATATATACCTAGCCATATAAATTCCACTTATGTTTAATATATCCCACTATATATTGTAAACTATTTTCGTATTTTTAATTTAATTATTGTAATATTAGGTGCATAATGTTACTATTTATTATAGATATATACCTTATTATTATATATTAATTATAAAAAGAATTATTATATATTTTATATATTATCGAATTATTTTATACTAAAGTACAAGTAAATATATAATTTTGCCTCAGTTTAGTAGTCTTTTCTGTATTCCCAGCTATAACGCTAGATACAATAAGCCTTACATACGCATTATTTCATATAAATTATACGGCATTGAAATTTTTCCCCGAAAGCACTTACTATTCTGTTATATGAGTAATTTAATACTAGCCGTATTGCAAAAATGCAAAATTTAGAGATAGTAATTTACACAAAGTATGAATGAATTTTAGCCATTATAATGGAAGTTATTAGCATCTAACTATGTAGAATTTTTTCAATCGGTCGTTCATTTCTTAGATTCAATCTCGGAAGCAGAAAACATTTCCCATGGTCACATAGTATACTTCTTACGTTTATCTTTACTATAGATAGTGGTAATTTTATTATACTAATATTAGTCTTAACAGATTTTCTTCCGATCTATCTTTTCGATACAAGATCTCGTTCATTCTCCATATCCAACCAAAATTGTCGTAAAGTCCGCGCTTAGATACAATATAAATATGTCCTAGTTTGCGGGGTACTTAGCTCTCAAAATTTATTTTATTTATATACTGATAAACGAATATACTCTGTTTGGCCTCTTTAAATTTGTTTATCATATACCTACAACTATCCAATATGTTTTAATCACATTTTTCTCTTAATACAGTATTCAGATAATTTTACTTTTAACTTTCAATTTAGGCTGTGATAGAGATTTTTTAATTTTTTTAATAATTATTGATAAGATAAGTATCAGCATTTTGACTCGTGAAGTGAAGAGAGCATTGAGTATATATTCTTGGATTATAAATTAAAATGACTACTTAGTATTTTTGTTCTTAGATTAATCTCGTGCTACATATATTACTATGGTCTGACATATAAGTATATAATATTCATAATAAATAGCATATTACTAATTATCGTTAATATCGATTGATAATATATTGTTACGAGAGTAGTTCTTTCGATTTATAATAATTATCAGAGAGTTCATAAACGATATCACTTCGATCTGTAAGATAATTCTAATTCTTGAGTGATATTTTGAGTATATATATCTTGAAAAATTATTTCACTTATTTTTACTTTCGTAATTATTTACAAATATAATTAATTATCTAGATGTAAAGAAATATAGAAAATAGTGTGTCATGACTTTTCAAGCATCTCTAGTGATTTAATAGATTTAATAACAATATTATCTATCTTAATAATTTAACTTAATGTTTTTATCATTTGTTTTCTCCTATATCAATTACTTAATGTACACTTGTATGTTTTTTCAAAATCATCTACAGCACGTCATAGAAATCTCTACTTAGACGCAAAAAACTAAGTTGTGAAGAGCTCTGTGTCTCAATCATTTTTCGGCAGCTCGCGATTAGTCGAAGAACCATTCTCTCCAACTTCTTCCATAATATATCTTTAATATAGACATTAATATAAATACGATATCCCATATCCTTAAATCATTATATACTATAACTTTATTAGACCCATAACTCACCTAATATATATACACTATAATACTCTACTATGGCTTGGCCTGACATAATCATTAGTATTTTTTTATTTTTATTTTTATTTATTATTTGATATTGTTAATTTTATATTTTTTTGTGAATATATAAGTAGGGTATAAATACAACAACTTTTTATAATCTTAGTTTCAATACTATTAATGATAAATAAAAAATATTATGTTTATTTAATACTAATCAGTTACATTATTATGTATTTGACACCGTCTTTCTCACCTTTTTATAGTTTTTTTGTGTGCACTTATTTAACTATATAATATATATTATATATATTTTATGTAATATTTATTTTATTTGGTATAAATCTGGTTAATTTTAAATCATTTATACTAGTTCCTTTATGACTTGCAGTAGTTAACTAATTTTTTTATTATTTTTAG
Source organism: Trachelipus rathkii (assembly GCA_015478945.1). Taxonomy (NCBI): domain Eukaryota; kingdom Metazoa; phylum Arthropoda; class Malacostraca; order Isopoda; family Trachelipodidae; genus Trachelipus; species Trachelipus rathkii. The sequence goes on along the minus strand of JABUQX010044297.1, from coordinate 24,037 downwards.
TTTATGGTAACTAGTTATCCAGTTAAAACGAAGCATTCTCAATGTCTTTTTAGATATATATTATGTATATTATTTTATTAATCTATAATAATTACTATGCATAATATCTAAATAAATATAAACATAATATATAAAAATAATAAATATCAATAAAATAAAAAAATATAATAAAATAAACAATAAAATAAATAGTTACTCGATGCATATGTCCCTTAACTTTTTTAACCTTCGTGTTATATGCATCTTACAATTTATGGGCGCGTTCTTCTCACAATCCAATCAGAATTATAAATAGATAACAATATTTTATATATGTCTTTAATTATTTTTTATATCCACTCAGCCTAATATATATGGAGTTTATACTTAATATTATCTTACCTCATAATTTTAAATATAAGTATATTAATATCTCCATGTTTAGTCAAAACTAATGATAGCTATATAAATATCTTCTCCTTTATAAATAGATATATATTATATATAATTATTCTATATATGGTTAATTATTTATTATATATTAGTATTATTGTAGCTTTTTTCTTTGGTATATTTTCCTTAAGTCTCTAATTGTTTATATATAAATTAGGCTAATATGTGTAGCTCTTGATTTATAAATTTTACAAATAAAGGCTTTGTATAGCGCTGGCTAGTGTGACTGAGATCCTCTACTTAGGATGAAAAACTGGCCACTCTAATGGACTATAATATGGTATCTGTAGTAAGAGGATCGTGTATGATATTAGATTTCCGTGTTGATTAATTAATTTAATCATACTAGAATTTTAGAGATTCGTCGTGTCAGGATGTGGTTTAGATTTCTGTCTATTTTAGACATAAAGTATGTTCATTGATCAGCGAGCTCGATAAAGTTTGTCGATTCTAGAGAAAAAATGAATTAGACGGAACGAGGGCGCTATGGCACAGGCGAGCGGTGAAGACGCATGAAGTCGACCTCGTAGAGGCGCAGAGGTGTGCATGTAGGTCTTGATGGACGTCATATGTAATGGTCTGAAATTTATATTGTTTAAGATGTTGGTAATAGGGACCAAGAGGCACAATTATGTTCACCCTTAGACTGGTGCACATTAAATTTTCCTTGGCAGGCTATTATGGTCGGCTCAACATCTATACAAAAGATTTTAGAATCAGATAAAGAGTATCTAGCCAAGGTCATATAGAATATTATATATTATAAACTCATAGCATTTATATCAATAAATTTTATTCTATATTATCTTTCTGTATACATATTCCTGATTCCAACTATATATAATTTGTTTGATTTATTTTGATAAAGTAAAGGTTTCAAGGTTACTTTAATTATATTGGATTATTCATATTATTATATTACTATTACTATTTATTAAGTGCTGTAGTATTATATATATATATTAGATATTTATAAATATAAGTATGATCTCAGCTCTGCAGTCATAATGAAAGCAAAATAACGTATATAGATTATACTTTAGTAATATATTGATCCGGGATTTAAGATGTATAGAAGTGTTTTCGTAGCGGTATATAATTAATATATTAATGCTATTAGATTTATCTCGTCATTTATATAGGGCGGACAATAAGACTAATATTTTCTTCATAAGGTCTTCATTTATAGTATTGTCATATTGCGATTTATCTTATTGTGGACCGTGTATAGGTTATATTAATGCGTTACCTGAAAAGCATCTCTTCCGAGATTACTGGAGGGTATTATTTGTAGGATATACTTAAATTGGACTCGAGGAGATGCTTTAGTTTATGTACTATAAGGTTGCCTCCCGATACATAACATGAGGCTTGATTGTATCTTAGGGACTTGGACATTCCAAATATATCACTCGTATATGCGTAAGTGATGATAGTGTATTTATGTTGCTGTAGTTATTTTTATTTATTATGTAGTTGATAGTAGTATATATGGATCCAGTAGGTGGTAGGTAGACTACTTGGTACATAATCATGACGGGCTATCGAAACTGCTTCTGGAGTTGATATGAGCCGAATACTGCATGCAACTCGTATTTCTACTTCGTTTATATCTCTCTTAAGCACCTCATGTTAACTTCTAATAAGAATATAGCTGATTCTATTAATATTTTTTGTGCTAAAATTCTCTATAACTTGTTTGATACGATAAAATATTTCTCCTCATATTTTTATTTCCGTGAATAGTATTTTGTGAGTCCTCATATTAAAATGAATTTATTGTAAATTTAGATATACAGTAAGTACATAAATTATTAGTAATTACTAATGAGATTATTCTATGGAAAATCCTTTAAGTAAACGGTTCGTCTAAAATATTGTAAGGCCGAAGATATCAATTCATTTATTAAGATTTCGCGCTGTCTTGTAAACCTGCTCATTCATTTGACCATTGTCGATTATCAGTGCCTTCAAGTAGTTCATATATGATACGACCTAATGGCAGGGAATGTGTGTGTTCTAGTTATTTAGAGTATCTCTAAACAAGTTTATAAGTATCATATATTGAGTATTATAAAAATTAAATAATAATTCTGAATCTTAAAAGATAACATTGTTATATTTTATTATTTTAATAGTTTTTTTTTGTTGTATATAAAAAACAGCTATAGGTTGTGATAATTAATACCAAGAAATATGGACTAAGGTAAAGGTAACAGTGTAACAAAGGAGGATTCGAGGTGAAGCAATATTGGTATGGAAAAGAGACTTCCTCCAAATTATAGGATAGCGTCTTAGTTGCACCATTGAATCAGGAATATTCACGAAAACGTTAATTAGATAGATTGACGAACGTTTTAGATAAAAAAAGAAAGAAATGAAGGTTTTCATTAGAGTTTTTAAATAAAATATTTCTCAGATAGTAGTTACTGCGACGAATTATATAAACTTAATTTATTTTTTCATTTTTTATTTTGGTAAGGTTATTTGTTTTATTTTAGAGCCTAAACTTCCCATTGTGTTTGATAATTATGCTATTATCATACGTCTATCTTAAGGGACCTTCTATATGCTTCTATAATTGCTATTCAAATGCGTTCACCGCACACCGCCACTCGTCCACTTAAGCTCCTCTTCACTCGAATTACTTAGAGCTTTATTGTTGACTGAAAAAAATTATCAAAAAAAGTCACCGCTATTCAAAACTACAATGACTTTGAGAAGGGAGAGAACGCGAAATTGTAGGTACGCCGGAGACCGGACCGAGTAGAGTGAGTAGAGAAGTGAGACGAAGGAAAAGGAGGTCAAGTTTCTCAATTCCAGACCGCATTAAATGTAGTTCATCAATATATTTAGTGGATTATTAGGTGGAATATCTATTTTTTATACTACCTATAATAATACGTTTTGTTTTTATAAGTATAATACTCAGATTTTATAATATATTTTATATAATATGATTATATTAATTATTATAATATATTAGCTCTTGTCATATGTTACTAAATGATGATATGATATATCGTAGTCTACACTATACTGTAATATTTTTTCTATCTACAGTCTCAATACTCTATAGTGATATTCGCACCTGCGATCCGCTACTACTGCTACTCTCTAGATATTTAACTCTCATCCTAGTCTGAATTGACGTGTATCATCTCTTACACTCTTAAAACTCACTACTCTATTTTACCTTCAAATATTTAAATTACCCCTCGTCACTTTTTCAATTTGGCTTAACTATTTTTACTTTGTTTCATATTTAGATAATAATTGTCTGTAAGTATAATTATTTCTATTAATCTACATAATTATTGCTATAATTATATTAAACTCTATTTTACTTACTATGACAACTTACTCTCCTGTGTGTTCTTCCCTCTATACACTCTCCGTGTAAATAATGATAAATTCGTCATTTTATATATTAACAATCCTTATACAATACATAATAGTTATATTATATATATTATAGCTATCATTAAGATCTTAATATTGTAGCTGAATATATATTATTGATTAATTATAATCTTATTATATAATATTATATTATAATTTTAATATCATATTAATCTCTAATTTGAGGAAATCTATCTTTATAAGATTTAGCTCTGTTATAACGGGTTCCTTGAGCAATTATGCTAATATACCTTTTTTTTGACCTCTCTCCATTATATATCTTTACTCTCAGTTTTGTCCTGTTGCTCTATTTATCGGAATTGTATATCTCGCATAACAGATCAATATGCTCAATAGCTACTCCTCTAACAGTAAGTTGACCTTATTGGCAGTTATTTATTATATATAATGATAATATTTTTCGATTAGGCTTTTTTTTTTGTTACGTTTTTTTTCTATATTTTTCTTATATTTAGTAGCCTTAGAGACTTAGACCTTCTTCAATAGCTGTAATGAAAGAGCTCAAATTCAAAACTACGAAGGTATCTTTCCCAAATCTAAACCAATTTAACTCCTGAATAATAATAAGTAAGATAATGATTTTTTTTAATAGAATTCATAATTTAGTTTTTACTATTTCGATCGTCCTCAAATATAAATACTTTTGAAAGTTTAGGAAATGGTGGTGAGTGAGAGCGGAATTTGAGTTGTCTTTAATATTTCTTTCAATACTTATTTCGAAACTATTATTCGTTATTTAAGTTAACTTGAAGTTTATATTGATGGACCGCTTTTTTGAAATTTCATTAAGAGCTATTAAGATTTATATTTCTCATTTGTATATACGTATTTAATAGCATTAGAGCTTATATAATATAATATGGGCGATATAATAGTAATATATATTCTCATTTTGCTATTAGACAAAGCATTTACAATTATATGTTTTGATCTTATTTCATATTTAATATACTGTCAAGTAATTTGGTATATCTGAAAGAGTATTGTCTGTTTTCAATTTTGGGCAGTTATTAATGGTATGAGACCAAAGGTATATTCATTATATTAGTGACATATGAGTATCAATTGTGTTCCAATTAACCCAGATGGTTTAAAAAATTGTAAATGTTATATTGTGATTTTGTCTACAGTACGCTAACCGTACAATTCTTTATGGCTGTGTGACTCATCACTTTTAATTCTAGCGTATAATTAAATAACTTATATTTTTTTCTTTTATTATCTTTACAGCGGATTTCTTGAGTATATGTAATAAATACAAATCAGTTTGCTTACTAATAAATAAAATGTTTTAAAGTCAATTTGTCATTGGAAGAAAAAGTGTGCACAGCAAATGAAGAAAAATGAAATTATAAAAGGCTTTATATATAAGAAGTCCCGTCTGATTTGCAGTTTAGAATTAATGAGTGAACCAGGGGAGTTCTTTTCATTAAACTCTCGTTTTTCGTTCTCTCAAAATTTATCCTTAACACAGTATGTTAGGATGGAGCGGATGCACGAAATACTTCGGTCATCGACTCTGATTTTTTATCCTTGGGTTGTGTTGGCAATTGTTTTGGCCGCGGCTATTCAAATTCTTTTTTTGAGGTTGTTCGTAGGTGTAGTGTTTCATTTGTTTAATACGTCCTCTCGTGGTCATTATTGTATTGTTTCATCGGTGTTACTTCAATCCGCACTTCCTCGTCTCCCGTGTGTTCGTAATTCACCATAAGTATTCGTTTAATAACGCGATACTACATAATTCTTTTGTTTATATATATTTTCAACCATAAGGTGCATAATAATACATTAATAATAACTAACTTTGTTATTTTTGTTGGTGGCTCCGAAGTCCTTTGAGTTAGGGTTTATCTCAAAGTTGGTGTGAAATCCTGTTCAAAGCTTTTATACATTTAAAATAATCTGAATAAACCCGGAGTAAGTTTCGTCTTATAACTAGTCGAGCTAAAAGCGTCTGCTGTACGTTATCTCGCTACGTTGATGAAAGAAGTCATTCCGTGATTATCCCTGTAAATGTTGCTTGGATGAAGGTTTTTGCCTAAGGATTATCCCTGTACGGGGTTTTAGGTACTGTGGTACCACTTTGAATCCATGCGCTCGAGTAGATAGTTGTTACCCCTCCTCTGGCGTGAGTCATATATTCATAGTTCGGGTCGTTATATTATATTCCTCATCTATCAATTCCTTGTTGTCTCTCACTAAGTTTATGGTGCTTATTATTAAATATAATGAAATCAAAGTCTCTACCTCTTACAGTAAATATCTAAGATTTATTAAGGGCGGTATCGTGATTGAAACAAGAAATATTACATACCGACCTCTGGCATCTCGCTTTCTGACACTCATTTTCTGTTAGACTTCAGTTCTACCGTGCCTATCTGATTGATTCTGACATCTGATAATGTCCATATCTTTTAATGTTACTTCTAGCTGTCCGCCAATAGGTACGATCAGTCCCATTGCTCGTTATAGATAGATATATTTTTTTTTAAGACATAAAAATTTTTAGTCCCTTTGATAATAGAAATAAAAGCACTGAATCATATATTTTCACTATGTTAAATTAGTGACCTACGTATTGATCATCTTACCTATTTCCTTCTTGTATCAATACTTAAGTATATGATAGTTATATGTTATTATGTTTTTTGTAGTAGTGTGATAAAAATGGACGTAATTAGTTTTTTTCTTTTGGACCCTCTCTATTAGAACTGACATAGTTCCGTATGTCTAGTATTAGTGAGCAATAACTCTTCTCCAAACCTCTCTTTCGCTCTTACTTAAATATCGCTCGTTCTTAAAGATTATAAGTTATTAGAAATTTTTCATCATCTCATTCTCTATACAATGTCATATTATTTAATATAGATGTGATTACTGCTAACTCATATACATTACATATATGGTGGTTTTATTTATTCTCCCTATTACCATTTTTCAGCTTATATCTTTATGTTACTTAAACTTTTTGATTGGAACCAATAATTTAATTTTTTGAACGATTGGTTATCCGAGAAATATAAAGTTAATTTATTAATTGAGAATTGGCAATATTGAAAAATATGTTTTGTGACTTTGTAGAAGATTCTTTAATAGTCTAATCTTCATTTCCACCGTTTTGACGCTGAAATTATATCATTTTCAAGAGTGTATAATTTCTGGAATTTCCTTAATTTTTAAAGTGTCTGTTTATTATTATTAACGTTATTAAGTATTTTTGATCAGACTTGCGAAGAGCACATATTCTTACCAAATTATTTATCTTAATTATAGCATTATGTGTTTTTCGAATGTTTCGGAAACACGTTGTTTATTCCCATTTCGAATATAATGTTCCTTAACTTATCATCCATAATCTCATTTTTATAAGGTTCTAATTCTTTACCTTAGGTCATTTAACAGCCATTATTATCTACACAATATTCATATAAGAATATTAATTATCATTCACATTATCATATTTTTCAATTTTAAAAATTAGAGTACTCCATAATTTTCCCTAGATTGATGAAGCTCATCAACGAAAGTGGACTTGGAATCAAAATGATAAGAATTTTGGATATAAATCATTTTTATCTTTTTCTCCTTTACGACCGTACCCTCATCTTAACCTTTCTCAAAAGCGTCACTTTTCCTCAGACTATAAAGCGACATGGGAAACTGTATTGTCGGAAGAAAATCGCAAACGTTGTATTGAAAAAATGAAGCTGTTACCATCCTTCGGAAATGTTAATAAAGATTCTCGTATACGTAGTGCCGTTTTGGTTCCTTTGTGTCATGTGGAAGGAGAACTTTGTCTCTTATATACTTTGAGAACGAGTTCCCTTCGGACTCATAAAGGGGAGGTGAGTTTTCCTGGAGGGAAACGAGATCCTTTGGACCAGACTCTTATTGAAACCGCTTTAAGGGAAACTGAAGAAGAAATAGGCGTACCTAGGGAAAATGTTGATGTTTGGGGTACAATGCCTCCACAACCTAGTCGACAACAGTCCCTAGTAATTAGTGTTTTGGGCTATATTGGAGAAGTTAAAGAGGAAAGTTTTTCAGTGAATTCTAGTGAAGTTGACTTCATTTTTGCTGTTACACTTAAAAATCTCTGTCACCCAAAAAATTGCCGACAAACGCAGTTCAGGTCTGAACATAGTAAAAGTGGTTATACCCTTCCAATATTTATTGGGTCAGAGCCCAAAGTCTGGGGATTAACAGCTATTGTAACACACTTAACGTTATCATCTCTCCTTCCAGGCATTTATACTCGTAGATTGTATCATGCTAATTATTAGATTTAATTTTTATCAAAATTTCGAGTTTCACAAAAGAGTTTCAAATATATGTGATACATTTTAATTATTTTTATCGGGTTACATAAATAATGTTGAGAGGTATTTATTGTATTTAACGATAATAATTTTGAAGATGTATTTTTCTGATTGCCAATTTTAGATTTTGTTGTTTTATTTATATTTATAAAATTATTTAAATGTTATTAATTTTAAATCAATTGTTACTTACGAATGAATAATGTATAGTTAAATGCATAAAAGTTTTATTACTTTTTAATTTAATTTAAATTTATAATTTTTATTAGAATTTGTTAAAAGTTTATAGTGTGCACTATTTTTTGTCCTTAACCAACAGGTAGTGCGAGCGAAAGAAAGGATAGACCTCGAATTACAAGCTGTAAACGAAAGCAACGAAGACAAGAAACGTGATAATAAAGATTCGAGTAACGATAATACTTGATTTAATTTTACTCTTTTAGGCTTCCTTATGTTTTACCCTCTACAATTTTAACAGAATTATCGGTCGATGTTAAAAATTTGTTGGTCCTTTGTAGGGTAGAGAAATAATGAATTGTAAATATTAATAAAGTTTATTTTCAATATATATTTGTGTCATTTGGTTATTATTTATGAATCATGAAAACCTATTATTATTATTTATCTTGTACTGTTTTTTCCTTTTTATTTTGAGAATGCCGTTATTGGAGTAGTTGTTATATATATGTTCCTTTTATGCTCCCCGACCAGGGGTTGGGCTGCTCAAAATTGCACCGGAAACAATAGGTAAGTAGAAGAACATGAACCAAGTCGAAAAGAGACCCACACTTATACAAATAAGTGCTAGTCCGTCCCGGCCAAAATCCACCCTAGATCTTCACCTACCGTGACAGACCCCCACTATGGTATCACGTCACTGTAAGGGTTCATTCCCTGGCTCAGGTCCACAACTGTGCCCCTCACAAAACTACACCATTTACTCCTATTCACCATTAATCACGCTTGAACCATATTCATATTCCTTTCCTCCAAACACTTATTGACACAATGCACTTTATCTTTGGTCTCAGCCCGTCGCTTCCCGACACACTTCCCACTATTTAACCTAGTAACCAATCGACTATTCATCCTTTCCAAATTACCAATCCACCTTAAAACACTTATTTATTCTCTCTCATACTCTTTTCGTCACACCACGTAACAAACTAATACGTTATTCCTCATTTTATCAATTACCACATTTAATACGCCACTAAGATTATCCACCTGAACAGACTGCACCTTAGATCTATATCTCTTATTTCACACCATGATTCCACTACCATACATTAATATCAATAACAACATACCCCCTGTAAGATCTTTGAGCACTCAATACTTAATCCTCTTGTATTCAGCAAAGATTTTATTTCGCCAGCCCCTTCCTACCTCTCGCAACTTTCCTACTACACTCTGCATCATAGGCTCCTTTTCATCCAACATATAACCTAAATATTTTAACTCAGATACTTGTTCCAGATGCCTACCATTCACCATTATTTCGCACAGCAGACTTTCCTCACCAACCACTATTACTTTGCTCTTATCTATATTTACTTTCAAATTCTTACTTATACATGTACAGCCAAACCCCTCTACCAATCTTCTAAAAATTTCATCAAATTCGCCACACAAAACTAAATCATCTGTGTACAATAAGTAGGTACCCTTCACTCTACCTTTTTCCATCTAGTCTAACATCTTATCCTAGAGAGATAGATGAAAGCCGATGTCACCCTTCCTTATGGGAGGGAGACCCGTCGTCATCTGTGCTGAAGGGGTGTTAGCCGCATCGCTTGTTCGGGATTCGGTACATACGACCTAGTACGAGGTTTGGTTCTTTCCCCCTGACCCTCTTGGAACACCTATAATAGGAGATTCCCCACCGCTTAGCACGGTAATCCGGATACAAACCTCATAGGGTTCGACACCCTTGAGGGGGGACCCCTTTGATTTAGTATACAATGTATTCTCTCTTAACTTTGCTTCGGACACTGGATGGATATAAAATGTTTGAAGAAATTAGCCACAAAACGATCTATCTTCGTGGATATATTACTCAATATTAATGCCATATGATTACCTCCACTTACCTGAAAGGCCTCTGCCTGACCCCCATGGTCCGTTCGCCTGGTACGCCCTCGACATTCCAGGTGCCCGAACGGTGCGGGCAATCCAGCAAAAGTGCCCCCCCTTCCTTCCTAGTCATTCTCATTCGTTTCCTCTATATGCTTCTTCCCCCTCCTCCCGGACTGCTAGCTGACATATCTTTCCCGATGTATTTATTACTTATTGCGATTCACCACCTCCAAAGCTCTTACTTAGCATAGAACCATCATTCTTAGCGATGCACTTGAAAAGCTTTAAGCTACTACCCCGAATCAAAGTTTCCACTTGTCATCCTTAACGTCTCTTGTAAATACCCTTCTTATTTCCTCTTCTGATGAAATTAAAAACGCATCCAAAGGCACTTCATTCTTTTGAACAGAAAAATGAAGATATTGCTGGCTTTCTAAGAAATCTCCAGTAGAAAATTTTTTGCTACAAATGTTTACAGATTTCTTCCACGTTTCGAGCTCTCCTTTAATCCCAAATCTCGTTTACTGCTACCTTTAAACGCCCCTTTTCCACCTTCAAAACTGTGAAAATAGGGTTTACAAGCTACGAGTGTTTCGTCCGTTTTTTTCCAGGAGCCAGTGTTGGCTTTAAATGCACAGCGGTTTGGTCATCCCGCGAACAATACTGTAGGGACGTGTGACATATTGCAGTTAGCGGAAATTAACATTCCCTTTTAAAACACACCACTTGCAAAAACTTTGGAGGACCTCAGTAACCTCTTCCCAAAAAATACCACGTGCTTACCTTTAGAACAGGAGGTTTTTGGAGTTATGTACCATACATAAAAATAAGACTGATCTACCTGCGCTTATGTTATATGTTAAAAATGCTAACGTCCTCAGAAAAATTTTGAAGATGGAAATTAAAAGAAATCTAATGGAAATGCAGTGAACAGTCAGAAAATGTTAATGGTTTGAATCATGCTGGCTAAACTGGAGAATTACCAAAAAAAAAAAAAGTCAAAGGTGTTGAAGACTCTTTAATCATCGAAGTAGCCCAGGATGCTGAAATGGAAACCGAAAAAGAAAAGAAGAAACGCAGCAAAGAAGTAGTGGAAACAAAATATTAACACTGTTCTTGAGATTTCAATGAATGAAAGCTCACTAAGGGAGTCTGCTAAGAAGAAGCACGCAGAAGATCAAGGGGTAGAAGTAACTTTTGCTTTGTTATTGCAGATTCTTTGATGATCATGGCTAATAATGCAGATTCTTCGATGATCAAGGATGAAGAGGAAAGAAATGGTTTCTAAGAAGAAGAATAACCGGAAGTCTAGAAGAATGAAATATCTTTAGATATTTTTATCATTATTATTTTCTGTCCCCCTCCCCCCTTGAAAAGGACCCTGCCAATGAGTGGTGACTTTCTGAAAAAAAAAAAATTTGAACAGGGGATGCCATACACCAGCTCAAGACAAATATCCTACAAGACGAAGGCAATCCTGCACTACAATTCTGGCAGCTTCCCCCGCCTCCGCGTGTCAACCCACCGTCACAACTTCATTCCAGTAAAACTCTACCCCCAATTCCAGCGAGACTAGCAGTTACTGCAACTTACCGGCAGCATTGCTTATATTACCGATTTTTCAAGTAGTTCAAAAGCAGCCCTCGATTCAATCTCCCGCTTATAATGCTGTCAACAACCCTCCCACGAGTACTAGTTCTCGACTAATCATCAATGAAATTAAGTTTGTTCATTCACCACAAAGCTTGGAAAATATTTCCTGCAAAGAAATTCTGCACCCTACCCTCCCGACGAGTTCTCCAAGCTCACATAGGAGGCCTGCATCTATGTCCCCTAAACCGTCTCCTATCATTATTCCAACTCCTGTAAAGAATGTCCCTAAACAGAAGCAAAAGATTAAGAACCAGGCCAAATATTATTCGCTAAAATATAAATCATCCGAATTTCTAAAGCAGAAAGCACCTAACCCTGATGTAAAAAATGCAACTCGGAAGAGACCTCGTCATAAGTCTATTCCTGAGATAAAAGCAGTGACATCAATAGATGTACATAAACAACTACAGCTGTCGAACAATTCACCAACCAACCCTCTGAAAGCTTTCAGGATTGATCCAGCTCTTCCGAATCCTCCTACAACTCGTTCTTCCGAGTTTCCTATCACAACACTCCCTAAAGAAATCTATGCCATACCGGATGAAATGGATTATAGATCCCAAATGGAGCTTGGTATGACGACCCACTCCTCCTAATGCTTCCTGCGCTTCTGAGAAAGGTGAATGGAAAACAGTTCAACGCAAATACAACAAACGCTCCAAGCGTTCTGCATCAGTTGGCAATACTCATCACCTTCATATAAAATAAACCGACTCAACCTCGTGTTTTATCCAATTATTACACAGAAAATTTACTCTTTTAGTTATATATATATATATATATATAATATATATTTATATATATTGTTATATTATATATAATATATATATATTATGTATAATATACATAGTATATATATTTATATAATATATATATATATGAAAATTTTTTCTTTTATATATATATATATATATATATATATATATATATATATATATATATATATATATATATATATATATTCTTTCTTTTTTATTCGCCTTCCTCTTGCCCCAATTGTTGGTAAGGTGCTGTACAAGCATTCGAAAAAGAAAAGCAGTAGGGAAAATATGACAAACGCTCGAAAAGAAAGCCCAGCCTTACCGCCCCCTCTGTACCATTAATTAGTTGAGAGCTCGTAGCAGACAGAAAATCCACCCTAGAGCATCATAGGACCGCGACGGACCCTCACTAGGTAAATCGTCAATGTAAGGTGTTCATCCCCTGGCCAGGTGTGGCCAAACCATGCCCCCCAACAAAACCCCGTCCATTCCTCCTTCGAATCCACCTGTATTCTCGCCTCTGCCAAACTCACATTCTCTCCTTCAGACATTCGTTCACCGACTCAATCACTTTCTCTTGGTCTCCCAGCCGTCGGTTCCCAACACACTCGCCACTATACATCCGCTTAACCAACCGACTATCATTCATCCTTCCACATGACCAAACCATCTCAACATACTTTCATTTATTCTCTCATTACCCTTTCTTCACACCACAAACCTCCGAGCTTAATACGTTCATTCCTCACTATTATTGATTCTTTTCATTTTAAGCCTGCCTAAGATTGTCCATCTGAAGCACCGGGAGCACAGTATTTTTTTTTGTGTAGATATATCTGACATATATGTTTAATAAGCTCGTTATTTTCAATACGTTTCTAACTTATGAGAACATTGGGTAATTTAAATTTTAAGATGAATCTCAAAATGAAAGATTTCTTCTTAATATATATAGTAATAGTTATTTTTTCATTGGATAGTTTCTATTTAACTCATCTATCTCCTTATAACTAGTTGAAATTTTTTTATTTATTTTTTATTTCTGACGAGGAGTGTCTTATATTTAATTTTGTCACCTTTTGAGTAAGTATATAAATATATATGTATTATTTATTACATATATTAAAAGCCATTTAAAAATTATCCTTGGCCAGTTGTTAATAGTCTTAAGATTACATAACAAAATCAAATGCCATAAAGAATATTCACTTCTTGAAGATACAAGAAAATAGAGTTACTGCTAAAGTGGGAAGATTCAAATAAGATATGGGATACTCTTTCAGAATGTGTTATGTACCGTAAAGTAGGAAAATAACGACAGCGAATAGTGTCCAGATGGGAACAATCAATGAAGATATGATGACAGATTGCGGGTGTGCACGGCGCCAAAATTTGCAAATGGAGGAGGGTCTCGTAACATATAGTGACTGTGAGTGATATTAGTGTGCCCAATACGAGGCCTGCAAGTATCACCTCATGTAAGCGCTTTCGTCTGTGAGAAGACCACTCACCAATATTCGGCTTTAGGTTTCTGAGTTTCCTTCCCCGCCGATCACTCGTCCGGCACTCTTGCCAACAAGACGAAAGCCCCGTCGGAAAGCAGGATAGTAATCAGTTGATGGGAGCGGCCTTGTCGGAATGGCATCCGTGAGGTACCTGGAACAACTCCGAGAAGAGGGGCGGCCATTTTGGCCTCTCTGTCAGCGATTTCATGGCCAGTTACCTACATGAGAGGGCGTCCAACATAAAATAATTTTGTTTCTTACGGGGGGAGGAAGTCGAAGAAATTGTTGTACAGCTGATACCTTTGCGTTTTTAGAATAAGAGCGTTTAAGCGCTGTGTAGCGTTGCTAAGGCGAATGCTAATAAACGACATAATGAGTGATCTGTTAAGGATTAGAATTCAGAAAGGGCAATCATGTATAGCCGTAACCTGCTGTTAAAATGAAGCATAAGGGGGAAGGGTATGGGAGAGTTGAAAGACAGCAGATATGCCCACACTGTCCCCTGTTAGAGCCGTCAGTAAACACTGGAGTAAATTAATCGTGAGCGGAATTAGACAGGAATGATGCTTTTAACAGGGCAGCAGGATGGAGATTTGGAGAGATATGTCAGAGCCAAGCAAATTGTAGGAGAGGGGAATGCCAAGGTGTGTACCCTTCGTCAAAAGAGAAAGGCACCAGCACCTTTTGAAAAGGGATGTTGAGGAAAATTAAAGATGTGATAACCGTCTTGAAATGGCCATAATTAGGATTCTGATGTACCTCCTGCCAGAATCGTGTCAGAGCAGACGTATTGGGGTTTTGAAAAGCGAAGATAACTTGTGCACAGGATGTATTCTCTTCGAAGAGAGAGTGGCATCACATTGGATTCAACGTCAAGGCTCACACTGGGGGACGATCGGAAAAGCTCCAACTGGAATACGGATCGCTTCGTTTGGATGGAGATCAAGCAGTGTATAGCTGTATGGAGCCTGACCATTACTGCATTAGCCATAAGCCAGTTTCGATCGGTTAGGGCTACATAAAGACGTAAGGATTGCGATCAGCACCCCAAGATTTTGAGCGAGATGACGTAACAGGTCAAGGGTGCGATGGCAAGTTGTTTTTAGTGTTTAATTGCGGTGCATATGTTAATGTGGTCATCTTAGGTGGTGAGCCTAAAATTAAGCTGTGAATGTTGACAGAGATGGGCGAACCATATAAGGTTAGTTTCGCTGGAAGAAGGTGGCAAGCTCTTCGATTCCCTTTTTTCTTTAAAAAGCACTGCTGCATGTTTTTGTGGGAGAAAATGAACCATGGGAGCTACCCACTGTGAAATATTTTCTATAGCTAGCTTGAAGGTTGCCGTTCAAGAGGACCTGGCACCGCTTAGTATAATGCTAATGTCAGTCGACATATAGAGAAAAATTGACAGTCGCTGTAATAGAGGTAACAATATCTAAATCCGAGAGCAAATAGGAGTACACTTAAGAACACTACCCTGCGGAACAGCTTCATCCAGAGTAAAGTGGGCGTGACAGAATAGAAGAGCACCGACCTGCATTGATCTGTTTGACAAAAGACATATAATTGAAAAGAGGGAGTCTGTCGCGAAAACCGACGCGAAATGGAGTTTAAGAGGATCCCAGTTCCCACGTTGTGTCGTAAGCTTTTTGTTTCAATGTCAAAGAAGACACCAAGAACCATCCCACCAGTTGAGAAGGCTTCCCGGAGGTCATGGTCCAGTTTTAACAAGGGATCCGCGGTCGAACGAATTTTGCGAAAGCCAAACTGGAAGTTTAAAAAAACTTGGCGACTCTCCAGAACAGTGAAGAAAGCGGCCTGAAAGCCATTTCTCCATTAATTAAGTAGCAGCGTCAGGTGAAAGTTGGCTCTTTTTTTACCGCCAGGCTTCGAATCATTTCCGCAGTTTGGATAGGAATACAAAACTGGTAGTCCAATAGATGGAAATAAGAGGATCGATCCAGATTCTGTTATATAGATCCAGCAAAATGCTGATGCTGAGGGATGTATATGACGGAGCATGATATACGAAATCATGTCTGGACCAAGAGCACCATCTTTGCTACTCGCCAGTGCAGTTTGATACTCTGCAAGTGATTAGCTACAGGTAATAGGTATGATCTTTCCCCTTTCGCTGTTGATAAGTCTGGCAGTGCAGTGTTAGCTCTCTCAGTTTTTTGAAGGCTTCAGCTGTACGGAATGAACTCGAATGGCTAGCGAAGCCTATAACCTAACGCATCCGCTACCACGCGGAGCGGAGATTCGTATCAGTTATATCAGGCCCATAACGGCGGACTGTGGGTGAAGAGTTGGAGCGACGAGATATATTCTGTGTAACTTTCCACACTTCTAAAGGAAGGGGAGTTGTGGAGTTAACATCGATATGTAAGTTCGAAAATCATTGTTTACGCGTTTGACGATTAATCCGCCGAGATCTCGCTGCGGCTGCTTTAAATATATCATGATTGGGCTGGTAAGGGTTTTTGTATTGCTTGTAGAGTTTCTTCTTCTCTCGTTTGGGGCTTGTGCGCACTCTTGGACCACCAAGGGGTGCGACCCTGCCTGAGGAAGACTGCGGTATGCAAGCTTCCGCTGCCGAGATGAGTACTTTCTGGAAGAAGCAAAAGGCTTCATCAACATCGGAAATCGGTTTAAAATGGAAAAGAGGATAGCTGTGGGCCTATAAAAAGAAGACCACTCCGCTCGATCATAAACGCCAGCTGGAGTTGGGTTTTTGCATTGGCTTGGAGCAAGCTCATTTAATGCTATTTGGTAATGATCACTGCCGAATGAATAATCAAAGCGGGACCAGGTAAAACGATCCACATAGAATGGGCAAAAGGAAATTCAATACAAGAAGAATGTTTGATACTAAACTTCATATGTAGGGAGTCTGTGTTAAGGCATCCCAGGGAAAAGGGGGTTTAGAAGATCTATTAAGATCTCTGGACTATGGATTAAGTGACAGAGTCACCCCATAAGGGTTGGCGGAGGTTGAAGTCACCTAGAATAACAACCGAGTAGGGAGCTGTTTAAAAGATCAGCTAAGTCGACCTTAGTAAATTCACTACTGGAAGCCAAATAGATAAACATATAGTAATGTCGATGGATAAGTGAATATCTTGCCGCGTACTGCATGAAAGTTTTGGTTTGGAGAGGAACGGGAAATAGGATTAGATTTCGTGAAGAGTATCCTGCCCTTCCCCTATCATTGTCACCTCTTTATAGAAGTTAACGGCAATTTATATTCAGAGGTTGAAAGAAATCACGATGACATAGTCAAAGGTGCTGAAATATACACTTTTGTGTACATATGTTTATTAGTTGAACAAGTCTTCAAATTAGAGTAAATAGCCACGACAATTCATTTGAAGAAAGTAGTCATGATGAGCTTATGAATATATGGTGGTGTCTATTAGAGACAATCTGTCTCTATGGGACTGGGGGTAATGTTAGAGTTGGGTTCAGATTGAGAGGGAAGGTTGAGGGTGGGTCTTCTCGCGTAGGAGGGGAACAAACCTGGGGGCAAGGGTAGTCATACACCAGAGATTTGAGGTTGTATACCTCTTTAGGGAGAGAGTTTTCACGATGCATTGGTGAAGAGCTTCACATGAATGCCGAGATAAGTTGAGTTCAACCAAGTCCAACTTATTATGTGTTTGACTTGTCAATAGAAGAGCAACCAAAAAGCTTCGTGTTTATTAATGGAGTGAAATCAGTATCTGCAAGTAAGATTCAGAAATGTGTAAGGGATGTGGAGTTGCTTCCATGGAACTGGGGAAAGAAGATGTTACCGGAAAGGTGTCATCTTTTGAGAAGATTGGGGGTCGCTGATAAAGGTTCCATATGGGATTCGTGTGGTTGACAAGTTCCCGAACTGGAGACTTTGCGTGAGTAAGTCTCGAGCGATGATTTTGGGAGTATTGGACGATTTAATTAGAAATGGGGACCTCTGGGTCTCCCTTCATGCATCCAATGAACCAGAGCGCTTAGACATTGCGGCGTTTGCTCTGGACGAGTCTGTCCATATTCGCCTTTCTCGGAAGCCGCAGGAGATAGTTAAAAGAGAGTGTTCATCACATCAAGCTCCCATTTGGAGACTGTTTTCCATTTCATCTGTTAAGATGTAGAATCCCTTGGGGAGCGCTGAGATGGAAATCAGAAGAAGAATTATTAGGAAAGACTCGCGAAAAAGAGCTAAATTATCCGCAACCTATTAGCAGGCTTCATTGGTAGGCTGTCCTTAGCTGCGATTGCTTGGTACAATCTATAAAGTAGTGATTTTGGTCCCTGAGTGACTTATGGCGAGGTCTCTTCTGAGTTACATTTGTTACGTTGGTTAGTGTGTTTTTGTTTAAGAATTTCGGACGCTCTGTATTTTAACGAATAATCTTCAGCTTGGCGATTATTCTTTTCTTTGTGTTTAGGACCATCTTTTTCAGGAATTTGAGTAACGGTGGGAGCGAATCAAGAGAGACAAGGACAAGTCCTCTTACATAAAGTTTGGAGAACTCATTGGGTAGGCATGGGAAAGTGTGTCTTGAAAAGAAGTGTTTTCCAAGATTTGTGTTGGAGAACAGCTCAGTTTCATTGCTGGTTTGTTGAAGGTTAATACTCGGGATAGGGTTGTTATGGCTTTTTGGATAAGAGATTGAGTCAAGGGCTGCTTTTTTCAATTTGAGAGTCGTGGCGTGACAATACAGATATAGGATACAGTAGGATGTCTGAGTTTCACCTGGGATTGTTGGGAGAGTTCTGCCTGGGTAATTGTGTGGTGGAATATTAGCACGCTGAGAGTAGGGGGCAGCAGTGATTGTGGCGTAAGATCGCTTTGGTCTTGTAGGATATTTTTCATCAAGCTGGCG
>JABUQX010044296.1:45000-50565 GCA_015478945.1 Trachelipus rathkii | reverse complement strand
TAATAAGTATGCTATATATATATATACATGTATATAAATGAGATATGAGGTTATAGTATATATATGTTAAGAGCAGCAGCAGCAAGGGTATATATATATATATAGTATATATATAGTATAAATGTATGAAAGATATATATATATATGTTATATATATATATATATATATATATATATATATATATATATATATATATTATTATATTATTTATTTTTATTTACTTGGTCCTTACTGTCCTCCCCAGGAAGGTCCTGATCTTGTAGAAAACCACGACCTGTCAGTGGACTCAACATGCTTTTCTATTCGGCTCTGTCTTCCCACAGTCTTCTCCTTTGTATTTCCTCCACCGCAGGCAGCCCACATCTCATCAACGAATCTTGCACCGACTCCCTCCATCTCTTCCTTGGTCTTCCTCTGAGTCTTCTTCCATCCAGCGTCCACTCCCATCGTTTCTCTTCGCCAGCCTGTCCCCCTGCATCCTTTCCAAGTGTCCCCACCATCTGATTCTTGCGACATCCATCCTCCTCATCATAGGTGTCACTCCGACTTCCCTTCTGACTCCTCTTTCATTCCTTATTCTATCTTACCTAGTCTTTCCAATTATTGCTCTCAAGATCTTCATCTCCGTTGCCTGTATCCTACTTTCATGCTTTTGGTAGTACACCATGTCTCTCAATATAGGTGCTAACACTACTTCGTAAATACTTCTTTTCACCTCTATACCCATATACTGGTCTTTCATCAAAGGATACACAGCCCTTGCCGCTCTTCTGAACTTCGTTATCCTATGCGTGATCTCTGCATCACACCCTCCGTCCTCTGTATATATTCCACCCAGGTATTTAAATTTTTTAACTTTCTTCAAGCTCTCTCCATTTACCACGATCTCCCAACCAACCATCCTCCGCCTCTCTGCTCACCATCATCACTTTTGTTTTCTCAATGTTCATTTGTAGTCCTTTTGCTTCAAGTTTTTCCGCGAAAAATCTCATAATTCTTTCCATTCCTTCTCTACTTTCACTCCACACCGCCAAATCATCCGCATATGCTATGTCTCCCTCCATTTCCCCCACCTCCTCTTTAACCTCCTCAATGACTCTATCGATATACGCTATAAACAATTAGGGTGATAATATGCTTCCCCTTTTCACTCCCTTCGCCACCTCAAACCATTTTTCATTTTTATACCCTCACATTGCACTTTGCCACTTTATAGATACTCTTCAGTGCATCACACAATCCTTTCCCCACTCCATAATTCTTTTCTAACACCCTCCATAATCCATTCCTAGGGTACCGTGTCAAAAGTTTTCCTAAAATCCATAAACACTACATAAATCATCCTGTTGTATTCGTAAATCTTCTCTGCAATCTGTCTCAGGGTGAACATAAGGTCTGTCGTACTCCTACCCTTCCTGTACCCATGTTGTTCCTCTCCTAGTTGTGGTTCGATAATCTCTCAGTCTTTTCTCCAACACTCTTTCATATATTTTTGCCATATGATCTATCAAGGAGATCCCCCTGTAATTTTTGCATTCTCCGGAGTCTCCTTTCTGTTTATATATTGGAATAATAATAGTTTTTCCCCAGTTCTCTGGGACCTTTTTCCTTCTCCAACACTCATTTAGTAGCTCCAAAACCTTCTCTCTCATCACCTCTCCGCCTTCCTTAATCTTTAATCAACCAACTGTTATTCCATCTTCTCCGGGAGCTTTCTCATTTTTCATTTTTTATGGCTCTTCTAGTTCTCTAGTAATTTCATCCTCCACCCACTCTTCATCATTCCTCTCCAACACCTCTCCTCCTCCAATCTCCTCCTCTTCCTCCTCTCCTTCATTTAGCAGCTCATCAAAATATTCCGTCCATCTTTTATTTATTTCCTCTGGTTTCACCAGGGTTTCTCCCTCTTTATTCTTAATATTACTTTGTCTTTCCTTCTGTGTTCTATATATTCCTTGCCATCATAAATGTCTTCTTCTTATTACCGGCTGCATCTTCTGCTAGCTCTTCTAACATCTTCCTCGCTGCCTCTTTCTTTGCATTTCTTTTCATCACTATTTCTGCCCTATTTCTAGCCTCTACATATTCTTGCCTTGATTGAACTATTCTCCTTTTTAACCATCTTCTCATTTTTGTGGTTTTTATCTTCACCGCCTCCTCCACCACCTTGTTCCACCATCTCGTGTGTCTCTTCTTTGCTTTGTACCTCCCACATATCTGTATCCTAACTCCTCCCCTGCTGCCTCCATTATCTTCTCTTGTAGTTCTGTAAAAATCTCTTATCTATTTAGCTGGTCTATTTTCTCTTCTACCCTATTTCTATATGCATCTTTTTTACTCTGTTCTTTCAGGGACTCCACCTTTACTATCTTTCTCTTGTCTAAAGTATTATTATTTTCTTCTCTAATTCTAAAGTCAGCCATCAACAGTGCGCCGTCTGCATCCAGAGTGTCAACCAACATAACCTTAACATGCAGTACCATCTCCTTATCTGGAAGGTTACATAATATATATATATAGCATATATATATATAGCAGCAGTGATATATATATATATATATATATATATATATATATATATATATATATAGTATATGATGTTATATACAGCAAGGAGCATGGATTGGGTTATGAAAGAATCAGAGATGGGGTGAGGTAGCAAGGGATAGTGTTAGAGTAATGGAGAATGAAATAGAGTGGAGGGTGCCCTATCTATTATATTCTGATGATTAAGTTTAGTGTGGCGAATCTGAAATAGCTTTGAGGGGATTAGTAGAGAGAGATTTGGCAGGTGTGTAAAAAAGAGGGGTTTGAAAGTAAACGTAGAATAGAGTAAGGTTCTGGTTTTGAGTGAGGATAGTTCTCTGTGTAAAGTTATGTTAGATGGTGAGCAGCTGGAACAAATGTCTGAGTTCAAATATTAAGGATATATGGTGGATGAAAAGGGAACAGATGATGCAGAATGTAGTATGAAAGTTGTGAATGGAAGGAAGATGGCTATGTAATTAAATCTTTAGTGGATGCAAGAATAAGTCTTGAGTGTGATAGGGTCTTACATGACGGTATGCTATTACCTGTGCTAATGTATAGTAGTGAGACTATGGTCTGGAATATGAGGTACAGATATAAAGTATAGATGTAGAACTTCTGCTAGGGCTACACGGCATTTTGATAGGTTGCTCCTGGGTTACAGGAGCAACCAACCAAAGTCAAGCCACGCCGACATGGGCACAAGATGCTTGTTGCGGTAAATTTGCAATAATAAGATGATGAAAATTTAATCCCTGCGCCAGGACCTCGAACCATCGACGTAACAGCGTCTCCGATAGACAATGTACAGGAGGCTCTACCAGTCCGATCTGCCACTCCAGAAAGAGAAGGTATCTCGGAACAGTTTTCGCGTTCTCTGCTTCGAGATCTATTCCTGAAACGGTACTTATTTAACCATAGGGAGGGTGCTTTTTAACCCCATACTGGGTCTGCACAGCATTCTGCTAGTTTGCTAACTTGTTACAGGAGCAACCAACCAAAGTCAGGCCACGCCGACATGGGAACATCATTTTTGTTGCGATAAATGTGCAATAATAAGACGAAGAAAAATTTCACTCACGCCAGGATTCGAACCGTCAACAATAGCGTCACCGTTAGACAATGTAATTCCACCACTAGTCCGATCTGACACCATAAAAAAATAAGGTATCTCTTTACAGTTTTCAAGTTTCCTGCTTCGATATCACTGCTTTGAAACTCGATACTTATTTAAATCCATAGAAGGGTGGTTGGAACCCCTGCTGGGGCTACACAGTATTCTTCTGGGGTGCTTCTGGGTTACAGGAGCAACCGACCAAAGTCAAATGACGCCGACATGGGCACAACATCCTTGTTGCAACAAATTTGCAATAATAAGAGGAAGAAAAATTTCACTTGCGCCAGGACTCGATCCATCGACAACAGCGTCGCCTTTAGACTATGTACAGAGGTTCTACCACTATTAAGTGATCCGCCTCCCAGAAAAAAAGAAGCATCTAGGGAGTTTTCAAATTTCTGTTTCGATATCACCTCTTTGAAACTCGATATTTATCTCAAATCCATAGAAGAGTGGTTGGAACCCTGCTGGAGCTAAACGGTATTCTGCTAGTTTGCTCCCGTGTTACAGGAGCAACCAACCAAAGTCAGACCACGTCGAAATGGGCACAACATGCTTGTTGCGATAAATTTGCATTAATAAGACGAAGAGAAATTTCACTCGCGCCAGGATTCGAACCTTCGACAACAGCGTCGCTGCTAGACAATGTACAAGAGGTTAAACCACTAGTCAGATCCGCCAGAAAAGAAAGGTATTTCGTTACAGTTTTCAAGTTTCCGGCTTCGATTTCACTGTTTTGAAACTCGATACTTATTAAATCCACAGAAGGATGGCTGGGAACCCATTCTGGGGCTACACGGCATTCTCTGCGCGGTGCCTTCAGGGTAACAGGGACCAACCTACCAAGGTCAAGGAACGCCAACAGGTGCACAACAGTTACGCTCTTACGACAAATTTCCAGCACAAGACGAAAAAGTCCGCTCGTGCCAGGACTCCTGAACTATTGGACAACAGCGTCGCGGTTAGACAATATACAGGAGGCTCTACCACTATTCCGATCCGCCTCCTAGAAAAAGAACGCATCTCGGAAGTTTCAAATCTCCTGCTTCAATATCACTGCTTTGAAACTCGAGACTTACCTACTTAAATTCACAGAAGGGTGATTGGAATCTCCGGCTACACGGCATTCTTCTGTGGTGCTCCTGGGTTACTGGAGCAACCGTCAACCAAAGTCAAGAAACGCCGACATGGGCACAATATGCTTGTTGCGACAAATTTGCAATAATAAGTCAGAAAAATTCATTCTTGCGCCAGGATCCGATCGAATTGATCAGCGTTGCCGTTAGACGGGGCCAGGGAGGCTCTTACCACTAGTCCGATGCGCCTCCCCAAAAAAGAAGGTATCTCGGAAGATTTCAAATTCCCTGCTTCGATATCGCTGCTTTGAAACTCGCCATATATACCACAGAGAGCTATGGTTGGAACCCCTTTGGGGCTAATGGCATTTTTCAGGGGTGCTCATGGGTTACAGTAGCAGCCGAACAAAGTCAAGGATCGCCGACATGCGCACAACATGCTCGTTGAGGGAAATTTGCAATAATAAGACGAAAAAAATTTCACTCGCGCCAGGACACGAACCATCGACAAGAGCGTCGCCGTTAGACAATGTACAGGAGGCTTTACTACTAGTCCGATCCGCCTCTCCAAAAAAGAAGACATCCTGGAACAGTTTTCGCCACCTGCTTCGACATCAACTGATTTGAAATTGTACTTATTCAAACTCGACAGAAGGTTGCTTGAATCCTATATATATATAGTATATATATATATATATATATATATATATATATATATATATATATATAGAAAGATATATATATATATATGTAAATATATACATATGTTACATATATACTATATATATATATATATATATATATATATATATATATATATGAGAATAAAGTTTTTTTTTTGC
>JABUQX010044296.1:27500-40000 GCA_015478945.1 Trachelipus rathkii | reverse complement strand
GCCTTTGGCTCCGAATATTATATCTACAATGGTTACAGTTATCGTTATCGGGTTTAAAATTGGGAGGGGGGTTAGTATGATTGAGAACCTCCTCGTTAGACGATCGTTCGTCCCCGTGGGTATCCTGAAGGGGGACCCTACCCCCATTAAAAAATCGAAGTGTTCGTATAAGGTTTGAAATTTGGTGAGAGGATCAGAGTTGAATTCTAGAAGAGTGGTATCAGATTCTGCAGAGTTAGCTCCGGGCACCGGTGTGGAGCCAGCTCGGCAGCCGATGGTTAATAAACATTCGTATAACAACAATGTTGGTGTCCTATATAGGTTATCGAGACCGTAGGTCTCGAATACGATGGTTATAAGCCCATATAGGGTGTCTAGGACCCCCCCACGTAGGGGGATTCCGCCCTCATTCATTGGAAATTGACCATAGGACGATGAACACTCGGTTATATATCCATCATATTAAGGTACTTAATCATACTATAGGTTATTAAAATAGCCGTACACACCCCAAGGTCTCCACCACCAAACCTGAAATATTAACATAGAAAACGAAACTTGGTTATACACTCTTTTTTATGATGTATACTCGATACAGTAAAGAAAAGAAATTTAAAAAAAAATTAAAAAATTAAAAAAAAAAAAAATTAAAAAAAATATTTAAAAAAAATTTAAAAAAAAAATAGAAAATTTTTTAAAAAAATTACAAAATTTAAAATATTAAAAAATAAATTAAAAAAAAAATAAACATTTTTTTTTTTTCTTTTTATTTTTTATAACTTAAAAAAAAAAATTACTCGTTTTTATAAAACAAACAGCTTTTCCAGATCCTCCCCAGAGCCCCCTGAACCTACAGAACCTCCCCATCCTCCTCATCCTCCCTAGCCTCACAACCCTCCCCACCTATGATCTATTGATTCATGTCATAATAAATATATAACATAACACAAAACTTTCATTTATTTTTGCTTTATAAGCTTTAAATTGTTTGTTTTTACTAAAATTTTAATTTCATATTTATAAACTTAAGATTCTTATGTTGTTTTAAATACCCGATCCCCTCCCGTCCGTAATTCAAAACACCCACCCTCACCCCTCCTACCCCAACCAGGATATTTTACATTAACATAGTTAATATTTAACAAAATTTTATCATACCTTGTTCTAATTATCATACTGATCAATGAATATATGCTAACGTAACAAAGTTTTCACATCAAAAATGCTAACGTGTCATAAGCAGAACTAAGAGTATAATGTACAATGACAAACCTAACACACCCAACTCACACTTTTCTAACATATCATGGATATTTTCATCTAAAATATTTACAAAATCTTATAAATGTAGAACGTGTTTACTGATCAATGAATTATATTACTAACGTAACAAAGTTTTCACATCAAGAATAAAAGCAAACATAGCCTCAACTGAACTACGAATATAATGTACAATGACAAAACCTAACATACCTTACGATCGAATAAACTGCTAACGATAACAAAGATCCATACTTAACAACAGTAAAACTAACTACAATTGGCATACAGAACGAAAAGGTTGCGACACTTGAGTGTAGTAAATATTCATTTAATAAATCAGTACGGCACGGTTGTTTATTATTTATTTATTTTTTCAAATTTTTAATTTCATTTCTTTAAAACTTTTGTTTTTTAAAAAACTTTTATTTATTTTTAATTTCATTTCTTTAAAACTTTTTTTTTAAAAAAAAAAAACTTTTATTTAAAAATTTTTGTTTTTAAAAAACTTTTATTTTTTAAATTTTAATTTATTTTCTTTAAAACTTTTTATTTTTATAAAAATTTTTTATATTTATTTTCATTTTCTTTTTTAAAACTTTTTATTTTTCACTAAAAATTTTATATTGTATATTGTTTATAACGTAAAAAAGAATTAATTTTTTACATACACTAAACAGTTAATCAGTAAATCAAAACCCACCCCCCCTTCCCCCCCCCAACCCTCCTTGATTCTATAGATCTATTGTCTATTAGGTAGCAGCTGCCATAACAAATTTATACACATGTTAAAGTTTCTCCACAAACATAACATACTTACACACAAAAACCCCGACGAAAAAACATCCACCACTTACATCTTAACCAATAAAGTTTTACTATGGAGGGGAAGTAAAACAGTTTTCATTTTTTAAAACATAATTTTCAATGAAAAGAGCCTTACATAAATACATAAATAAAAATACGTTTTGTTTTAAACATATTAATTCATCTAATCAAGACAGAGGATTCTGCATAAATTGAGCAAGTTTTATATATTTCTCCAGAGATTCAACATCTTTGAAAGGATGTAAGTTATAAATACTGCCTGCTGCATTATCCATTCTCGGCATACACAGAATCATTAGCACGCATTCTTTCGTTCCAGACGAGAAGTAACGTTACCCTGGCTTATAGTTATTAAGCATTCGTATATCGCAATATACGGTAACCACATGTTTCTTTGTAAATATCATAGATTACACCGTGAGCTATATGAATTAAGTCCTCGAGTATGTTGACCTCTTTAAGATGAGACATTAATTCATTTTTCATTTTAACCAAAGCTGTAAAATTTTCAGATGATTGAACAGTGAAACCTATACATGTACGCGCGAATGTGATAGCATTGATAGGCCTCCAATAGTTGCGTACATCAATACTTTTAACATTATCAGAGGCGGTGAAAACAACCTCTATTCTATTATACCCTCTCACACTGTCACCTCTGATAGATATTTCACATGGAGGCATCCATCAGATACCGGCATACTTCAGGCCTTTATCAAGCTTTCCGTTGGTATCGATATTTTTTGATTGATTCTTAACCGAAATGAATAAAGGTCTATTATTTGCACCTCCGAATGGAATACAGGTAATATATCGCTCTCCATTCGTTTGGAGTGATCCCCATTCTATGGATTCACACCCTTTCAAGGTACGCATCCCTTGGGTGATCTCCAAGTAGTGCGTGCCAGTGTTGCCAAATCACCTCTTTATGATGCGATGTTGCCAAACCTATCAGTTTGTTTATAGTAAAACTTGAGATTTGTTTATACTTTGTTAATATCTACTGTTTATTCACGCTTAACTTTTTTCATGTTTAAAGATGTTATATTTAATATGCACGACACTTTGATGAATGTAGTATCAATTCATAGATCAAGATGCCAGTATCTTTGAAAGTTTGGACACTTTGTTAAGGAATTTTGTTAGATAAAGCCGCTTTATCTGTCGCTGTTATGCTTGAAAAGTCAGTATAGGTTGAGTTTTGCTGTATGATGAGGGATAGGTTGAGAATTTATTCATAAGTCCAAATGTTAATGCTTATGCGTAGTATCATTGATGCTAGATTCTTTGTAGGTTGTTCATCCTTTGTACTGTTAGATATGTTAGGCTGTTTAATTTTTGTTACGTTTTTTGTTAAATATTACTATGACAGTGCGAAAATAAAACTGGTTTGTTAGATAAATGATAAGTTTCGTAAGACATTTCTGTGTTAACTGGCGATGATGTTTTAGAAACGTGAGCATAGGGAAAGTTTTTCTGATAATGTTAGGTTTGCTCGAGAATTTTGTTAATGTCTACGGTTTTATTCGTAATTCAAAATGAGTTTCATATTTCGATGATGCACTTTGATGAATTAGTGTCAATTATAGTTCATGATATGCTGGTATCTTTTGATAGATTGGTCACTTGTTAAGCGGTTTTGTTAGATAATACTGTCTTAGCTGTTGC
Organism: Trachelipus rathkii; assembly: GCA_015478945.1. NCBI lineage: Eukaryota > Metazoa > Arthropoda > Malacostraca > Isopoda > Trachelipodidae > Trachelipus > Trachelipus rathkii. Next base: position 36,244 of record JABUQX010044296.1, on the reverse strand, counting down.
TGATATGTTTGGAAAAGTGGGGTTACATTGAGTTTTGTATGTCCTTTTAGCTACTTTACCTTATGATAAGTAGGGAACTTTGTGAATGTTAGGAGATTATTCATGTGAGGTATGTTAGTTTTGTCGTTGAACATTATATTATCTTAGTTCAGGTTATAATATTTTAGCTTTATTGATGTGAAACTTTGTTACTTTAACATATATTCGTAGGTCTGTATGATAAATATGCAAGGTTATGATAAATGTTTGATAAATATTACTATGTTTAGGTAAAAATACCAATGATATGCTACAGATACGTTTGAAAAAGAGTGAACAGGTTACGTTCTGTATGCAATTTTAGTTACTTTACTGCTGTTAAGTATGGAACTTTGGTAATGTTGACTGTTTATTCGAGCTTGGGTATGTTAGGTTTTGTCATTGAACATTATATTCTTAGTTCAGTGTAATGAATGTAGCTGTTATTGATGCTAAAACTTGTTACGTAGCGTATATTCGTTGATCAGTGTATAAAAAACTTTATTTTTATGTTATGTTTTATCCAAAATGATACTCGAAATGTGACTTGAATCGATAGATCAGTAGATCATGGAAGGGTGGGTGGGAGGGGAGGGGAGGGGTAGGGTGGATGGTTTGATTTTACTGATTTATTGATTAACAGCTTTAAAATCAGTAAATTAAAAACTATGTACATTACATATGATATTTTTATTCAAAGAACTTGTTTTTATGGTTATGTTTTGGATAAAACTTTGTATTTTTCTGTTATGTTGGTTAAAACGTTGTGTGTTGCATTAATTCGTAGGGAATATGATATTTAGGTATGGTTATGATGAAATTTTGTTAAATTTTACTATGTTTAATGTAAAAAACTGTTACGTAGATTATATTCCGGCTGGTCAATATTGATAGTTAGGATAGGGTTACGCAATTTTTGTTAAATATTAACATGTTAATGTAAATTTAAAATGACTGTGTTAGAATATATGATGAAAAAGTGAATAGAGTTACGGTTTGTACGCAGTGCTAGGTTCTTACTGTTGATAAGAATGGGAACTTTGGTTAATGTTAGTAGTTTTTATTTCGTGCGTTGAGACGTGCTAGGTTGGTCGTTGTACATTATTATTCTTAGTTCTGATGAATGCATACGTTACACTTTTAGTTAATGAAAAACAATGTTACGTTAGCATATATTTGGTGGTAAGTATATAAAGAGTTTATTTTTATGTTTATCCGAAATGATACTCAAAATGTGGCCTGAATCAACAGATCACAAGATCATGGAAGGGTAGGGGGAAGGGAGGGGAGGGGATGTTTGATTTGCTTTAGTGATTTAGCGTTTAGGATCGGTTAAAACTATTACACTTTACTACGATAATTTATTCAAAGAACTTATTTTTATGTTGGGCCAAGATAAAACTTGTTATGTTTACGATTATTTGTTGGGAATTATGATAGCTAGGTAAGGTCATGATAAATTTTTGTTAATTATTAGTATGTTAAGTTAAAAAAAAACTTTGTTACGTTAGCCTATATTCGTTGTTCTGTATGATAATTAGATAAGGATGTGATAAATTTTTTGTTAAATATTACTGTGTCAATGTTAAATTAAAGTTAATATGTTAGAGATATGTTTGAAAAAGTATGAATAGGTTACGTTTTGCAAGCAATGTTAGTTACTTTATTGATGTTAAGTGCGGACTTTTGATTAATGGTAAATAGGTTTATTCAGCGTAATTATGTTGGTTTGTCTTCCTGTACACTATTTTCTTAGCTCGGTTATATGATATGTTAGCTTTATTTAATGTGAAACTTATTACGTAAACCTATATTTCTTGACTAGTATGTAATTAGCCAATGTTATATGATTAACTTTTTGTTAAATAGTACCATGTTTAATGTAAAATAACATTGTTTATGTTAGAGGTATGCTCTTGAGAAAGTAATAGAATAGTTACGAATTTGTATGTTATGTTAGTTACTTTACTGCTGTTAAGTGTGAAACTTTGTTAACAAAACAAGAATCAATGGTATTGCGTAATGTTTAGAAAATGAACCAGACAAAGAATCATAGGTATTGCATAATGTTTCGAAAAAAGTGGATGGAGTTTGAGCATATTCTCCTGATTGGTTGAAAGAAAGAATCTCATTACCTTTGAGAACTGCTTACCATACGATTTCCATCAGTAAGACATTTTCGCTGTTGGTGGGTACGAGAATCTCCTCGCATCTTACGCTTGTTGTCCGATATCTGTTACGAGGTCTTTCGTTTATACCCAATGATGTATCATTTATTTTATTCGTAAACTTTGGAGACCGATTCCATGGTTGTATTCCAGCCATAGGTTCAAATAATAGGTCCTTATTCATTTCTGCTGAAGAATTCATCAAGATTATCGACATATCTGCTGCTTGGGAAACGGATGAGCGTGTGTTATCCAATGCATCGATGCGTAGTGAAATATCCGACTAGGGAGACAGTGAGGATGGTTCTAATAGAATATATGCTGCTTTCTCGTTAAAAGTCTTGATATACGCATCTATTGGAGACCGATGATGGGGCGACTTCTGGCGTTCATGTAAGGTTCACAGTCTGGAACTCTTGAAAATATTACAGCTTTGATTAAAATAAAAAATGAAATAACTTCACATCTTAATCTATGTTGACATTACTCGAGGACTTAATACATATAGCTCACGGTGATAATCTATGATAGTTACACTGAAACATGGGTACTGTATAATGCGATATACAGGAGTTGCACTAATAACTATCAGCTTGGTTACGTTTATCTCTCTGAGAGGAAGAATGAGAATTGGCTGTGAACCAAATTATGCAGAAAAATGGTTTAGTGTTGCAAGTGACATTTATATTTACATCCTTTCAAGGGGTGTTGAATCTCTGGAGAGATATATAGAACTTGCTCAAATTATACAGAACCCTCTGTCCCATGAATAGATGATTTAATATGTTTAAAATAAAGCGTATGTTTTTATGTATTTATATAATGTTCTTTTCATTGAAAATTATATGTTATAAAAAATGAAAACTTGTTTTACTTCCCCTGGTCATGTGACCTTTATTGGTTAAGATGCCAGCTGAAGGATGTTTATTTGTGCGGCTATTGTGTGTTAAGTATGTTATGTTCATAGTTTAACTCTACCGAGGATAAAACTTTGGTATGTTAGCTGTTATCCTAATAGATTAAGAGATCAATAGATCGTTAGATCAATAGCTCTATAGATCAAGGGTGAGGTTGGGGAGGGTGAGGTATGTGGTTTGATTTACTGATTGACCAGTTTGATAATTAGGTTAGGTTATGGTAAATTATTGTTAAATATTACTATGTTAATGTAAAAATAACTGATATGTTAGAGATATGTTTGAAAAAAAAGTGTGAATAGGAATACGTTCCGTATGCAGTGTAGGGATACGTTCCGTATGCAGTGTTAGTTAATTTACTGTTGTTAAGTATGAAGCTTTGTTAATGTTAACTGTTTATTCGTGTGTTAGGTTTGTGGGTGTACATTATATTCTTAATTCAGGTTATATGTTAGCTTTATTGATGTGAAAACTTTGTTACGTTAGCATATATTAGTTGGTCAGTATGATAAATAGGTTAGGTTATGATAAATTTTTGTTAAATGTTATTATGTTACTGTAAAATAACAGTGATATGTTAGAGATATGTTTTAAAAAAGTTTGAATCGGGTACGGTCTATGTTAGGGATATGATTGACAAAGCTTGGATAGGTTATGTTTTTGTATGATATGTTAGTTACTTTGCAGGTGGTAAGTGTGGAACTTTGTTAATGTACTGTTATTTCGTGTTAAGATGTGTTGGTTTGTCGTGTGTACATTATATTAATCAGTTCAGATGATGCTATGTTAGCTTTATTAAGGTAGAAGCTTTGTCACGTTAGCGCAGAGATTCCCAACCGGTGTGCCGCGGCACTTAGGTGTGCCGCGAGATCTGTCAGGGTTGCTGCGCGTGATTTTAACCTAATTGTAACATCTCTAACCATTTTAATGAAATTATGTTTTCAATTTACTTGGCAAAAATCCTTTAAATAGGCTTTATTCTCCCTCTCTCCTGAAAGTTAATTATATATATATATATATATATATATTATATATATATATATAATATATATATAATATATATATAATATATATATATATATATATATATATATATATATATAATATAATATATATATATATATATATATATATATATATATATATATATATATATATATATTGCCGCACAAGACTTTTGTGCTTGGGGTAGAATGGGAGAGTAGAGTCCAATAAGACAATAATTAATGTAATGTTACTAGGGTTGTGAAGTGTTACATAAGTGATCAATTCGAAATGGATAAGTTTGTAATAAGAAAACGTAAACTCGAGGAGAGCGAACTTGTACCAACTACTTTAAGTGAGAGAAATTTGAACATTATCATTCCTGGATCTTCAATATCAAAAGAATTTCTTTTTAAAGAAAAGAACGTATTTAGAGTTATTTGTCTTACGGATTTTCATGAAACAACGATGCAGATAATCCATGTCCCTTTGCTTAGTGTGTAGTGAAACGCTAAGCAAGAAGCCATAAGAAAATCTTGCTTACGAAGCACCCAGTGGATCCCAGAAACCCGGGTTCATATTTTTCAAGCTATTAGAAAATCCAAGAGAATGGTAATAAGATGTTGAAGAGATTTACCACAAGTGACACTGTTCTCGAAGCTTCATTTAAAGTTGCCAAACTACTCGCCAAGAAATTGAAACCTCATTACAACTGGAGGAGGATATCATTATCCCGGCTTGCAAAATTATCGTTGAAACATACTTGGGCCAAGGATCGGGAGATCAAATTTCAAAGGTTCCTCTCTCAAACAATACAATTAGCCGTAGAATATTTGAATGTCATTAAATATAATTGAACGAGTCATAGATAAAATAAAAATCATCATAAATAATTTTACAAAAGATTGAAAGTACTGATATTACTGCCAAAAATCAGTTTCTTGGATTCTGTAGATTTATTGACGGTAAATATATTGTGGAGCAGTTTTGTTTTGCCAAGAGTTGGAAACAACTAGTACGGCCGCGATATTTTCGCTTCCGATCGTCTTCCATAATCTCAATAACCATGTATTTCATGGAACGACTGTGTGGAATATGTACCTGATGGTGCACCAATCAATGACAGGAAAGTATAAAGGATTTACTGCGCGAGCTTTAGAGGAAAATGAATCATTGATAATTAACTACGCTGTATTTCTGCACGAGCAGCAGCACTAGTAGGAAAATTGTGGTGGAGCTCTTCGCTGACGTTATAATCAGGTTGTCAATATGATAAATACATTAAATCGCGATCCTGAAGTGTAGGGACTCTTTGAAAAAATATGTGTGAAAATGGATTCACCTATATTCTCATTTTATTACATACAGAAGTTGATGGTTATCTCGTGTAGAGTTACAAACTGCGTTCTCACAACACTCAAAGAGAACTAAAACGTCTTTTTTTTGACAAGAGAAACATTGATGCATTTTCTAGGTTGCTGCAAAATAATGATTGGTGTTTACAGCTGTCATATCTGCAGATATTATTTACTAAACTAAAATTGATTAAATACTTCAATCTGCAGACGACAAGAAACCAAAATTCTTTCAACCAATTCTGAAATGAAAGGTGTTCATGGGGAAAGATTAGCTTCTTGGAAGTTTGCAATTGAGAAAAAGTGATTTTTCGAATTTTCCATCCCTTTTAAAATTTCGAAATTGTAATGGCGAGGAAAAGCTAAAAGATCTCATTCTTGATCATTTATCAAAATTGCAAGATGCAGTAGATAAATACTTTCCTTCTCTTTCCGTTAAGAATCTTGAGTGGATTGTTTCCCCATTTCAAAGGCAGATATTGCTGAAGAGCTAGATTTCACAGCTTACGAAAAGAGGAACAACTATTTAATGAATATCTGCGCTGATTCTTTAACTTGAAATAAACTTGAGAAGACTTTATCAATGGCATTTCTTTTTGGCTTAGCATTACAAAAGGAGTATTCCTAAACCTAATTACGAAAAAGCACCACAAGTTTCATTTGCCATTTTCAACATCATACTTTTGTGAAAGCTTTCTCTGCAATTGTCACAATAAAATGCAAAACAAGAAACAGATTGTTGAAATCTTGAGGAAAAATCTGACCTCGTGTGCGTTATCAAACATCAGACCTTACATACAAATATTTGTGCTCCAAGTATCAAGCACAAATTTTCATATTAATATTATTAATCGATTCTAAACCGCAAACCCCAGCTTTCAAATTTTAACAGGTATGTTTTATAATATTTTAAATTTAAAATCTATTATTATTATTATTATTATTATTATTATTAATTATATTATATTATTATTATTATTATTTATTATTATTATTATTATTAATTATTATTATTATTATTATTATATTTTATTTATTATTATTTATATTATATTAGTAACAAGTGTGCCTCAAAATTCCAGATCATCAAATAGGGCGGGGATGCCGTTGATTGCAAAATTGTGGGAATCACTGCGTTAGCGTATACTCGTTGATATCCCCCCAATAAGTTGTTTTTTCTGACTGAGATAATTTGACAACACTGTATAGATTAGCATTTAATCACATTGATTAGTATGATAGATAGGTTATTGTCATGATAATTTTTTGTTAGGTTTTCTTAAAAAAAATTACTATGCTAATGTTATAAACATTAAAGACATTAGCAAAAACATAATGTTTTTATAATGTATGTTGACGTGTCGACAAACAGAATCAAGTAGTTGCTTAATGTTTTCGAAATGAACTTAAACAAGAATCATAGGGTATTGATTAATGTTTCGAAAATGAATCAAACAAGAATCATAGTATGTTTAATGTTTGGGAAAAATGGGAAGAGTTGAACAATTTCTCTACTGTATCTGAAATGCAGTGAAATAGTAAATACAGCCCACAAAAAAGTGAAACGAATTGCTCGTAAGACCTGGGTTTGAAAATATAAAGACGAACAGAAAATGATCGAATGTAAAGCCTGAACATGAAAATACAGACATGAACAGAAAACGGTTAAGGTATTAGAGCCTACGAATGGAATTATTGAATTTTGTATGCGTTCGTTCGTCGCGTCAATATACTTGTTTTACTTTCTTACTGATGGTCGATATAAAGGAATCTTATTACTTGTTAGGTCTTGTTATACACACGATTATTCGTCAGTAAGGTATTTTTTCACGGCTGGTACGATGACGTTTCATTCTGTTTCCTAAGCACTGTTGTGGTATCTTTACGAGGACCTTCGTAATACCCAACGATGTGGTATTTATATTTTTCGTCAAAACGAATGGATAGCGATATATTACCTGTATTCCATTCGGAGGTTTGCAAATATAGACCTTTATTCATTTCGGTTGAAGAATTCATTAAGATTATCGATACCACGGAAGCTTGGATAAAGGCTGAGTATGCCGGTATCTTGATGGATCGCCTCATGTAAATATCTTATCAGAGGTGACAGGTGTGAGAGGTATAATAGAATAGAGGGTTGTTTTCACCGCCTCTGATAATGTTAAAAAGTATTGATGTACGCAACTATTGGAAGCCTATCGATGGCGCGACCTTCTGGCGTACATACATGTATAGTTCACTATTCAATCATCTGAAATATTACAGCTTTGGTTAAGATGAAAATGAAGTTAATGTCTATCTTAAATAGAGGTCGACATTACTCGAGGACTTAATTCATATAGCTCACGGTGTAATCTATTGATATTTACAAAGAAACATGTGGTTTACCGTTTAATGCGCGATATACAGGATGCGTTAATTAACAATCAGCAGAGGATACTTTACTTTCTGTCTGGAAGGAGAGGAATGCGTGCTAATGAATCTGTGTATGCCGAAGAATGGACTAATGCAGCAGCAGTATTGATACTTACATCATTTCAAAGGGTTGAAATCTCTGGAGAAATATATAGAAATGCTCAATTTATGCAGAATCCCCTGTCCTTTGATTAGGTGAATTAATATGTTTAAAACGAAAACGTATGTTTTTTTTTACTGTATTTTATCTTTTTTTATCAGTGTTATATGTTATAAAAAATGAAGACTTGTTTTACTTCCCTCCATGTAAACTTTATTGGGTTAAGATGCTAGTGATGGCTGTTTTATCGTCACGGCTGTGTGTGTTAAAAGTAGTTATGGTTCGTAGTTTAACTCTTATCATGTGTAAATTGTATAATGGCAGCTGTTATCCTGAATAATCCATAGATCTATAGATCATGGATGGGTTGGGGGGAGTGCATGGGGCGGGTTGGTGATTTTCACTGATTTTCAGTTTTTAGTGTATTGTAAAAATTTTATGTTTTTACGTTATAAACATTAAAAAAGAAATTAAAATTTTTAGTTAAAAAAAAAAAGTTTTAAGAAATAAATTAAAAATTAAGTTTTTTAAAAAAAAATTAAAAAGTTTTAAAGAAATAAAAATAAAAAAAGTAAAGTTTTTTAAAAACCAAAAGTTTTAAAGTAAAAGTTTTTTTAAAAAAAAAAGTTTTTAAAAGAAATGAAATTAAAAATAAATAAAAGTTTTTTAAAAACAAAAAGTTTTGACAAATGAATTTAAAATTTTTGAAAAATAAATTAAAGATTACTAAAACAACCAGTGCACGTACTGGTTTATTATGAACATGAACCACATCAGCTTCATA
>JABUQX010044296.1:0-20000 GCA_015478945.1 Trachelipus rathkii | reverse complement strand
AAGGGAGAGTGAGTCTCGCAAGCGTCAGATGTCTCTGGATGAGAGCTTCAGGTCAAAGTTCAGCCAGCAGAGAGCAAGACAAGGTTACACCAGGTGAAAAAATTCAGAAACATAATATTAGTTATTTTAATTGAACTCAATTTTTTTTAAATAGGTATATGAGCGACTTAGCGTCTTCACGTTTTAAAAATATTTTTATTAAAAATTTAAAATATATTGATTTATTAACTTAATTACTTTTTCATCATTAGGTGGTTCATTCATTCAATGATGCCACTGGATTTAGCTGATGATCCTTACACGAAGGAGATGTTTTACCTCATTAATCCCGAGTTTCATCCCACCTCAAGGAGGACTTTGAGCAGGGATATTGAAAAGCTGATGCAAAAGGGGAAGACTCGACTGATAAACAACCTCTTCCACCAGAAGTGGGTGGCCACTACAGCCGACAGTTGGACCGCCCACAATAGGTCCTTCTTGGGAATGACAGTCCACTGGATTGACAGGGTCAACCTCAAAAGGTGCCATGCAACTTTGGCGGTCAGGGAGGTGAAGGTAAGAAAATTAAAAAGTTAAATTTTGTCATTTTATACCTTAGTCTCATAACCATAAGAACATATGAGGTGTAAATATTATTTAATTTACAGACTAAAACAATAAAATTATTGTCTTTAGGAAAGGCAAACTCACCAGTTACTGGGGAAACTAATCACAGAGATTCATCATGAGTTTAGCATCCACGGTAAGGTGAAGGCCACCACTACGGACAATGGCACCAACTACGTGGCAGCCTTCAACGCCTTTGGTGAGTCCAACCAGGACCAGGAGAACCTTCCTATGGACCCTGATTATCCTGACTTGGAGATTGTGGATCTCCAGGAGCTCCTGAGGGCTGAGGGTGACAACCCAAGTCTGCCGCCTCAACACCGCTGCAGGTACTTAGAATTCGCGAAAACTAGTGCTAAATGCTACTAATATATATTAATAATATTATTAAGTAATAAGTATTAACAAATAAAGATTTGTCATTTAAGATTTAACTAATAATCTTTGAATTTCTTGAATTAAATATCTTATTGTTTCAGTGCTCACACACTCAATCTGTTGGCGACAACAGATGTGAGTGATATACAGGGCTGGAGCAAGGGGGGCTCACAGTGGAGGAGGACCATAGCTAAGATCCAGGCCCTGTGGAACCTTCAGAACAGGGCCCCAGTGGTGGCCAACCAGATCAAGATTGTCGCCAAAAGAAAACTGAAGACTCCTGTGGTGACAAGGTAGTAGTAGTTACTATTAAAAAAAGAAATTTAGCGTAAGAAATTGTTGCCGATTAATTATAGACAAGTTCATTTTATAAGTTTTTGATATTTTATATAAAGTTATATTTATTTCTGCAGATGGAACTCCCTATATGATAGTGTGATGGTCCTTCTGGAGGTTTTAAGGGTCGAAAACCAAATGGATGCCATAAACACCATCCTCATCAAGCAGCCCAAGGGAGGTTCCCCTCTCACAGAGGTAGACGTCGAGGTAAATATAAAGTATTTTTAAAGTAGCAATTGCTCTTTTAATATTTTTATTTATAATTTAATAAATTTATTAAATTATAAATCTCCTCACAAACCCAAACCCCCTCCATTAATCCCTGTTCTGTACCTGTACCATCGCTCTTGCTTGCCCAACACTCATATCGCTACTTCGTAAACAATCTCTAACTGAATATATCCACCTTTTTTTCCGGTCGTCCGACAGGCAAAACACTCTCACATGTGCTCTTATACACTTTCTTAACCAATATGGTGTTCTCCACCTTCTCCACATGTCCAAACCATCTTACAAAATCCTCATCAAATTTGGCAGTCTTTTCCCTTACCCGCAAGACACGCTTCCATGATAAACTCGTTCCTCATCTTATCCAATCTCCTAACTGCCAAGAACGCCCTCAGATTGTCCATCTGTACAACCCTCACTCTTGATCTATTCGCCCTATTCCATACAGATACCTCGCTCTCGTGCTCCCGTATTTTTATTAATAATCAATTATGCTTACGTAACTAAGCAATATATTAATTTTCACTCTTTCAGGTCATGAACGAGTACACATTGGTCATGCAGCCTGTGGCGCAGTGTCTTGATATGCTTCAGGGGGAGAAAAGGGCATACATGGGCACCCTCCTACCCCAACTTTGGTTGATGAAGACCAGCCTTGAGGAGAAGAGTGAAAATATTCATCTTGTGTATGCAAGGCCACTAGTACAGGCCCTCCTCAGTGGCTATGAAAAGAGGTTTGGCCACCTCTTTCAGAATAGGGATCTCCTTATGGCCACTGCCCTTCACCCCTCCTTCACCCTTAAGGCCCTAGAAAGCATTGCACCTGACATGGTGGAGGAGATCGGGGACAGGATTACCCGGAAGATAGGGGACTCCATCAAACCCACTGAGAAACAGCAGCAGCGTCAGCTTGGCCAGCCAACAGAAAAAGAACCCCACAATTCAGACGCACTCCTATTCAGTAAATTGTTTTCTAGAGTATTGGTACGCAGAGCAAGCCAGCAACAGGATGTGGAAATCGTCATACGAAAGTCCATGGAGGAGTGGGTGCCCTCTCAAGAAGATCCGAGCTGTTCCTGTTTCCCCAACCAGCATAGGGAGATATGGATAGATCTATTTATAAAATATAATACCCCCATTCCTAGTTCAGCAGCTGTGGAGAGGTGCTTCAGCGCGGGTGGGGACATCCTCAGGGCCAAGAGATCGTCCTTGAAGGAGGAAAGGTTTGAGGACCTTCTTTTCCTCAAAGGAAATATGGACCTCCTGCAGGAAGTGATTAGCCAGGAGGACATGGAGGAGGAAGAGGACCTATAGCTATGAAAGTATTTAACTATTTATGTAGTTAACATTTAATAAAAAAATTAAATAAATCTGTTTTACTATCTTATAAAAGGTTTAAAATGTAAAGGCATGCTTTCGTTATCGCGCAAAAGTTTACTTTGTAATTTAACGGTATCGCCGTAGGATAGCCGAATAGCCGCATAGTTAATGCCGCACTGAGGTTTTCAAAAATGCAGTCGGATAGCCGACGACGCACTAGTTAAGGTGGCAAAGCCGAATAGCCGATTTACGGACCTCGCAAAAAAATTATAGCCGCGCCCAGCTCTGATATATAATAATATATATATTATATATATATATATATATATATATATTTATATATACTATATATATATATATATATATATATATAATATATATTTATATATAGTATTAGAATATATATATATATAAAATATATAATATAATATTTATTATATACAATATATATATATATATTATATATATATTATATATATATTATATATATATATATATATATATTATATATATTATTATATATATATATACTATTTTTAAGAGCCACTATTACCTTCACTCCACTCGAAATCAAATTAAAATAAAAAAACCGATAAATATAAAGTAAAGTGTAAAAAATGAATATTAGAAAAATTTACACTTTAAATGCGAGAAAGAATATATTAAGAGAAAGGGGGGGGGGGAGGAAACCAAGCCGTTACGTTTCGACACTCCTTTGCTCCTCCTTCAGACGCCAGCCAGAAATATGTGTAAATGAATAAACAAAACTGGGAGTCTAGAAGTAAGATACGAAGCCAAAAATATTGGTTGGCAAGGTATGAGAGATAACAAATATATTATTACATTGTTACAAAATAAATGGGTAAAGGGAAATTATTAGTTAAGGTAATAATGATAATAACAATAATGGTAACAACATGTCATAAAAGATGAAGGTCAATATAATAATAATAATAATAATAATAATAATAATAATAATAATAATAATAATAATAATAATAATAATAATAATAATAATAATAATAATAATAATAATAATAATAATAATAAAAAACTAAAATAATAATAAAGACAATTGTGAGAAAGACAATACACCTAAATAACACAAAATTTCAGCCACTAATAACACAAACACCATTTTCACGCCACACTACAGAGAGGCGTATCTCTCAGTTCGGTGGAAATCTGATTAACATATCGCAAATTTTTTGGCCTGCAGTATTTTTTTTTACATATTTGTAACTTTGTGATTACTGACAAAACAAATTAAATTTTAAAACTACGTGCATGAAAAAGAATTATTGCTTTTAATGTGTATTTTTGTAAATTTATAGAAAATATTTGAAAAACAATACTTATGTAGCAATAAAAACGTCTGTGCAAATTTTGTTCATATTCTGCGATTTTCAAACATCTGACATTTATCATTTGTGGCTCTTAAGCTAACGAGTCTGGCCCCCCTGATCAGGCCCGGACTGGCTCCATTGGGGGCCCTCGGCTAGAGATTGAAAAGGGGCCCCGCCCCTTAGAGGAAATTTAGAGGGAATAGATTATTATAATATATAATTTTTGAAAATTAGGCTTACATGCTTAAAAAGCAAATTTACCTATTTTGTCACTTGGAAAATCAGTTGATAAAAAAAGTAAGCTTTTGATGATGTGTAGTTTAACCATTATCACAATAAGAAATATTTATATAATTTTGTTGATAATATACCTAAAATAGTTCCCTGCTAGAAAAAAAGTATACTAATTAATAACGAGTGGTTTATTACTTAAAAAATGAGCGTTTTTAGTAAAATTTTTAGTTTAGGCAACCAAAATCACACTGTTGATTTTAGTTTGGGGAAGCACATATTTTTTCTAAAATCCTACTGGAATACCTCTAGTTAAATATAAAAAGGGACACAAGCACGAACGGTTAATAAAAAAAACCAAGCATAGTAAAAAGAAAAAAACAATGTCCTCTTAAAGTTGTTGACTTAATGTTACAAAGGTTTAGAATATAGTTTATAACAAAAAGAAAAATGGCTCTACAATACCTTTGGTACAGAGTACAGGCCACAACAAACTAAGAAAGTATTTGATAGGTGAAAAGTTGTTCTACTAACCCTAACAGCTTTTTGCCGTTCTTCCACTGGGTCCTGGCGTACTTCATCTAAAATAACATATTTATCCAAGATATATCATAAAATAAGTTCTCTTTCTACATTCATGGAAAGAAGATTAGACATAAGGTCTTAGATTAAAGTAGATCTAAGTCAATTCTTAACTATTTTAATTTAGAAAATACCCTTTCACAGGTGACCTGTGTACAAGGTATGGTTAGAAAAAACTTGTAAGCTACATATAGGTTGGTAACAATCCAGATTGTGAGAGTTCAAAAACACAAAAAAGGCGCATGATGAACACTGAAAAACATTGTTTTTGTCAGAGCAGTACACATATAGATTTTGTCTTCTTCAAATTCAAATTCTACATTCGCCAAAATTCACAATGCTCTTCAGCTTCAATTAGATTGTCTTGTTCTTTCTATATGTTCATCTTTTCAGAAATCCCAAAACTTTCATACGGATCTGGAAACTTTTCAGATCTATCAATAACTGACTCTTTCAATTACAAAGTTTAGAGCTACAAAGAACTTCCGTAGGAAAAACTATCCAAGCATTACGATTTCATTAAAATCTTTTGGTCTAACCACGGTTAAACAATCTTCTAAATTTCTTTGTTTGGGACTAAAATCTTTCTTCGCGATTACCTTGTACCTGGCACAATCTAAAACGCTGAAAAAGACAAATTTATAGTTTTGAACAGTTGAGACTCCAGGAGCTTCATCTATTTGTTTTTCACCAAGGCATTACCTTTTTCTTTGAAGTTCTATTTTCCTTGAAATCTAATCTACTTCAACATCAATACCCGTAATCTTCTTTATTTGCCTATATAACTGTACTGCATAATATTTTGGTTTTTTGAATACAGAGCCTGAAGTGTTTCTCGATTCCTTTATCTTCCTACTTGACGGAGCAGCTTCTCTACCAAGTTCCATGCTGTAGAATAGTCAATGCGTTTTGCTTGTAATATTTTGAAATGGAAGAGATATAAACAAGAATAATCTAATAAAACAAATAGATATAAATAGGTTTTCAAATTTGGACCATTGACTGATTAAATTTCTTGCCATGAATTTAGATTTGCAGTCAAAACTTCCATTTGATATTTCTTTCAAAACGGTAATAAAATTGAATAGTTTCTCTGTGTTTACACTTTCCTCCTTCTTAAAAATCCCTCATCGATAATTAAAGAAAGAGCTTTATGCTTGCTCCACCACCATGTGGCTCCTATTTTTTGCAACCTGCGCATTTCTTTCATGTGCAATATGTTTTCTTTTTGTTTCCCTCTACCATACGGCCATTCTTTTATAAGACGAGCTTAGAAAACCAGCAGATTTTTCCAACCCCAATCCAAATAAGTTTTCTGCTTGGCGCAACGTTACTGTTTAATCAGCTACTACCAAGTTCAGCACGTGTCCTATACAGTGAGTGTAAATAAGATCTTCATTTTCCTTTTTGCACTGAGCTTGTAAACCGTTATAACAACCTTTCATATTTGTTAGCTCCGACAAATGAACAAGCAATAATATTTGATGTTGCAATGCCACACTTAGCTAATTCTGATTTTATAAGCTCGTACAAAGCCAATCCAGATGAATCATCGACTACTGTTATTTATAAAAGTCTTTCATATATCTTTCCTTTAAAGAAATAACGGACGCAAATAGCCAACTGGTCCATAACAGCTACATCTTGAGTACTATCTACCATCACGCTGAATATTATATATCATGGAGGTCTTTCAAAATGATATCACGGTCCCATTCGAACCAATTACTTATAAGTAGCTGTCTGATATCAAGGTTTTCTTGACAAAAATCGTCAACAAAGAGCCTCGTCCAGTTGGTCTTTAGTTTAAACCTTTCCAGTGGCTGTTTTCTTTAACTCAATTATTTCAGCGGTGCAAGTTTGACTGTTTTTAATGCACTTTCTACGACACGATTTTGTTAAAATCACAATTCATAATTGCAACCAACTATGACCAGTTTCGAGAAAAATGCACATGACCTAAGTATCTGTAGAGTCAAGCGTATAAGACCCTTTCTGCTTATCCCCTCTGTACGCAATGCCCTGTTTGTACAATAAACAAAATGATATCAATTAAATCGTCTGAACAACATCTCAGGTGTGAACTTCTCTTTCTTGCTGTTGGTTTGCCGTTAACTATCAGAATGAGTGAATATCATGACTTTTTTTGCGTCTTTTGAAAGGCTGCCTTGCGCTGCGAATTGATGATAACGCAGAGTCTTGTGAATTTCACATGATTTATAGAATATGCCTTAGAGAGAAGAGACATGTTCGGTAATAAATGTTAGAATTCTCCGCTTATCTTTACACTCTCAAAAAACATACAGTTTAGATCAGTACAACTATGTTGAGCCGATCGAATATAAACCATTTTCTGTGAATTTTTCAAATTCCCTAAATGTCAGGTAATAAAAGTTTTGAAGAGTCAAATGCAATTTAGCTCCTTTTCCTTCAGTAACTTGGCAATAGGGTGCTTTTCGTAGAAGCTTTTTTAAATTCTAATTGAGTTCCATTTTCTTTGGGGACAGAATGAAACATCTGTTGCGCCGTAGCAGCCATTTTGAGCAGCATCAGGCGTTTCATGGTGGTTTACTTCATCATCATTTTCTGTGCAGAACTGGTATTAGTTCTTGTATGAATTCACGGCTCGAGGAGAAGCCGACGTTACTGATGGACGATTAAAAGTGGCTGATTACAAGCAGGCCTATTTTTCCCTCTTCATATCTACAAGACAAAGTTGCCAGGGTAGACTCAATTAAGGAGTGTTGAATTCGATCTTAGTTTCTGAAATAAATGTAATCACTGTAGCTGCGATTGTACGAAAATATGTTGTAACAAAATTGATTTAAAAGTAATGCAGTAAAATGGACTGCAGGCATACGAAAAGCGAAAGCATTGATGAGAGTAACGTGATTTGGACTTATATATATAATTATATATATTTTTACCTTTTAAGTTGTTATCGTTACGTATAGCCTAGATATAGATATATTACTTTATAGTCTATATATATATAGTATCTATATATATAATATATATATATATATGTATTGTAGCTGCGATTGTACGATATGTAGTAAAAAAAATTCTTAAAATATAATTTGACGTTGAAATTGGTTATGGATCTCAATAGATAAAATGGACCATCAGAGTCACCGAGCGCAGGTCTCTCGATAGACAAAGCGAGGAAAAGCTATGTATGAAGAACACCAA
Source organism: Trachelipus rathkii (assembly GCA_015478945.1). Taxonomy (NCBI): domain Eukaryota; kingdom Metazoa; phylum Arthropoda; class Malacostraca; order Isopoda; family Trachelipodidae; genus Trachelipus; species Trachelipus rathkii. The sequence continues at coordinate 11,778 of JABUQX010044296.1, read as the reverse complement.
TACAGTACCCCGTTGAGATTTACTTGGTTTACAATCTTTTTGAAATTTAAACTCTACGTTAAGATATTTTTTATATTATGTTTATTTATACTAAAAGCCACAGTCATTAATCTAATATCAATACTATTAATATATACGCTTAATTCTCCCACTAAGTGGATAAACCTTAGTGATCGCTAGATGATATTTTATTACGTAAATGTATATTTAGATACGAGGTTTTTGACTGTTAGAATTGGTTTATTGATTAATACACAAAATTCCCACGTAGGTTTCGTGCGAAAGCTACATTACAAATATTTACGTTGAGGTTTATACGGTTTATACGATATATAAACCTTTTCAATAATAGACTTTACGTTGAATAGGTATTCTCTGTATAATCTTACAAATTATAGAGAATCTCATATTTTCAAACTTACACGTATAGTAAATAATACTCATAAATGTATTTATAAGTGAGTAAATTAAAACCTTACGCGAGAGTCTAACCTTATTTTACTCAGTTAAGCTATAGATTACCTATTTATTTTAACGTTTATATATAATACTGGTCTCTATTGTGGGTTATCGTATGCACCAATTTCGTCGCACAGAATTTGTGGTTAAATAATTTGCAGGATGACTATAACTATTATTTATCAATCGATATTTCAATCTCAGATGGAATTATATACATGAGATTTGTCGTAAACTTGAAAAATCATATAAATTTAACGTAGAAAGTATATATTAATATAATCGATATATAATCAATTCACAATAATAAATAAATAATGAAATAATAATTAACTCTATAATTAATACAACAATCTAATCTAACTGATCGATAAATACATATTATCTTTATTGAAATAAATTATAATATATGAATTAACATTATACCATACAAGTCTGAAATAATTAGTATATTAATATGTATATATAGATTAAATCAGAGGAAAAAATTCCACGATCAGAGTCAGAGGTTTCTATGCAGCGTGAATAACGTCATATATAAAAAACCAAATTTACGCACGTGAGCGCTTCAGTGATTGAATTTGTTATTCGATGTTTATGTTATAGCTTTGAAAACTCTCTCAACTATCTATACGTGAACTCTTTAGTAACAAAAGAATATATAGCATGTGACCGATAACTAGTACATTATAACGCCTCTAAATTCGGTGCGCAGTAATGAAAAGATTACGCTTTTTTACAACGCAAGATTTCTCATACGTCACATGTTATATCCTTTTTTACGATAGGTGTTGACTACTCTATTTGTATACGTTACAAATTTTGGCTATTGTATAGATCTGACAATGTGAGATCATGAGCGATAATGCGACACTGCAACTACGCTACAGTTTAACTCGCGTAAACTGACTCACGCAATGACATGACGATAATATGCTCACTCTGACAAGAGATATGTCTCTAGGTTACGATAGCACTTTTACAAAAATAGAAACAAAAAACTACTGGAAACTGCGTTAAAATTGCGGAATGTTAACTATAGAGAATGCAAAAGGTGATAATATTAAATCTAAAAATTATGAATCTTGTGATATACGTAACGACTAAAATTATATACGACAAATATAGTGATAGTCCATGTTGTGGTGCGAGGCTCTCTCCGGAGGAAACGCTCTCGCACTGGGACCGGGGCCCTCGGCGAATATACCGTGCCGACTATGATCGATCTGGCTCATGTCCGGGCACTTACCTTTTTTGCTCACGCTCTTTTTTAATCTACGTTTTAGTTTTTTAATAATACATTATAATTCTTAAAATATGTTTTGCAACAACTATGCTATATACTAACCCGATATTACACGCGAGGTTTCGTGTTGCATATCTTTATATATAATACTCTTTATAATTATATATATAACGTTGAAGATTTTATTCGTATATTTAACAAAGATATGTACTATATTGAAAAGTAGTTATTTTTTATTCGCAAACATTTAAATTATTATCTAACTAGTGGTAGTTATTCTATGGCGTCAGTTTGTGATTTCTTTTTTTTATGTTTAGTAAATTATGAGATACTTTAATTTAATAGTGATGTCTATAGTTATGGTTCTCTTTATTGTGATCTATTACCATATTATAAGTTAGTTTAATAATGAATATATTGTATTTGAATGAAATAGATGAAAAGGACGAAAATAGTCTGAAGATATGTGAAGCACGCCACGCACTAGTAGAAGCGATAAGACATTTAGTACGTTAGTTACGCGCGAACAGGATGGAGAGCCACACAAGAATCGTATCACCTTCTACATCCTCTTTTTAGATATATATAGTATAACAAACAAAAGAAATGAGGTTAATAAACTACAAAGATTATTATTATCATATTACTTTTCGCCTGCTTATTATATTTCTCTCTGATTGTTGTGTTTTTCTGTATGATATTATTAAGGCGAACAAATTCCCACATTAATCTAGTGATCATGTTTAATCAATATGACGAATATGTTTTGCTGTGCATACAAAATGTTTGCTCTCGTTTAAAAACGGTTACGAAGTATAACACACTGAGAATGTATTTATAATGATTAGAGAAAAAAATACGCTTTTATTTTACATACCTTGCGACTAATTGAGCAATTAAATAGTTGTATAAAGTATTGAATATTAGACACATACGGTTAGAGTGAAAGAACATTGTGGTATATACATGAACACTGCAGCTACGCACGATTACACATCTAACTACGTTACACAGAAACAAAACAAACATAGTGAGTGAAACTATTGGTATTAGGTGAGGTTAGGTTAGGTTAGTTAGGTATAGGGTTAGGTTAGGTTAGGTTAGGTTAGGTTTAGGTTTAGGTTAGGTTAGGTTAGTTAGGTTAGTTAGGTTAAGGTTAGGTTAGCGTTGGTTATTTGTAGGTCTGAGTGTAAGGTTAGGTTGTGATGGAGTATTAGGATTTAGTTAGCGTTATATAGTTAGTGATTAGGTATATTAGGTAGTGTATATAGGTTAGGTTATGATTAGGTTTAGGGAAAGGTCAGTACCTAGTGAAAAAAATAAATTTACGATAAAAAACACTCTTATTTTACAACTGAAAATGGAAATACATAAATTTACTACGTAATATTTTAGGCTGTGAGTGATATGGTATTATTATAAACGGATTAATTAAGTCTTTAGTTATTTGCTTTTCGTCGGGCAATTCTACCAAAAACGTGCACGTAAGCTCTGTACACCAGATTCTAAGATTAGGTTTCCGCTGTGTGTTTTTCGTAATCTATTTATAGAAATACTATATCTTCTCAACAGTGCTATCGAGAACTCATTTTATGGCACGCTAACCTACGTCACAGATGCGTCGAAGAGCTGTTAAACTTGTTAGAACTCGTGTTATGCCATACGTGATGTAATGATGATTTCCTTAATAAAAGCACTTATTTATTTTCTCAGACATTAGATAAAAATTATATAAATCGGTACAAAAAGGTTGTTTTTATCGTAAGAATATATACTCTACTCGCGGTTTTTTGTTAAAATAAAAGAAAAATACGATTATTCAACGCGTTTTAAAATCAAAAACCCCGCGTGAATAAAATGTTATAGCCAAAATAAAATATGAATAATAACCTTACGTGCTAGTTAGTACTATAAGTTATATACATTATATCGGATATATCATTATCGGTATGTAGAGAAGTCAATAATTTCTCCATTAATATATCTGAGAGCTCATAAAAATAAGAAGAAAGTACGAAACCTCAGTTCGTTTGGGCGAGGAAATGATATACATGTTCCTACAATCTACGCACGTCTAACTACCATTTTTGAGTTTTCCTTGTATATATAGAATTGATTTGGAGGCGACTTTTTCACGATGAAAATTAAGCTAATAGTGAGCGATTATCAACTAGAAGTATCGTCTCACTCTTCTCTCGCACCAGATAGTGTCAGGGAGTTCAGTTAAAAAGAGAAGTCTACTCAGGCTATTACGAGCGCGTGTGATTACACTACACAGAGGACGATATCTATACACCGCCGCGAATAAGAATGCGTGCTGCACACAAGGTGTTTAGCACCCGACAATAATACTCTAGATACTACTCGTGCTGGTGAGATTGGTTCTGTCGCCGGGATGGTCTCGCTACGTACCATCACTCTCCTGTCGGAGGGTGAACGTTTTTTATACGCCCAGTCAATAACGCGCCCAATCCGCTCTGCCGAGGCCTCCTAAAAAGGCGAGAAAAAATCTTCTCCAATTTAGAAGCGTAGCCTCCTTGCACTCAACTGTGTCTAGTCGTTAACATAGTAGACAACCACTATAAGCACACCTCTTATCTTTTTCATCCCGCATTGAAATATAAAATGCGATAAAATGCTAAAAATTTGCATGGTAAATATTTAATATATTCAGTTTAAATAAAAGAATACGATATTCACCGTATTAAAACAAACTCAGCGTTTAGAAAAGTGAGTTTTGCACCAGAACAAACGAAAAACCTCGCAGTTAGTAGAGATAATATATTTTCACTTACGAGTATTACTTTTGAGTACTATATATAGATATAAGGATTTTTATTATACCGCCAGAAAATAGTGAGTAAAAACTCATCGCTGTGATATTATAGGATAAGATTTTCTAAATTTAATAACTTAACGCCTAAATCGAGTATAGTTTTCTTATAAAAAAAGCACTTTATTTTTTTGTATAATGATATAATATTAAAATGCGTGATAATATTCCCTACTTATTTATAGTACGAAAGTATATCTAGTGACATTCCGATGTGTGCATATAAAAGGTGTCCGAAACTGCCGTAATTAATTCCATCGTGCGTTAATCTAAAACTATAGCAATATGCTCCTCACAAGTTAGATATTTAAATGTTTCCCAAAAATCTAAAGCTACGTTGAACATTCTTTAAAAACATTTCTGCACATCTCTTTGTTGTGCAAAATTAGGGTTGAAAATGTGTTAAAAAACCTATAAGCGTGCGAGAGACTCGTCAATCGAGTTTCTTCTTCGGCATATATGTTCAATACGAGCGAAGATCATACTTTTATCATCGTATTCAAAAACATATGGACACTCAAGTTGAAAGCTGACTATATGCTATTTATTACACTATCTATACACTGCGACGACGTATCGCAAGTATATAAATCTTTCTGTAAAGAAATACTGGCAAATATCTACTGTTTATTGATAATAATATAAAATGCGTTACTATTACTCAATAATCCATAAACGCAGTCATCTAGAATTTGAAAAAATATATATTATGCAGTGTTAAAATATTTTTAAAGTTTTCAGTACCTATTTCTCTGACAACTGTAGAAGCTGAACCGTATGGTGTTGTGCATGTGTAAGATCCAACGTGAGCTCTTGTAGGGATTGGAAGACTCAAGTCGTGATGAGTTATGTTGTGAACGTCTTCTCTTACCACTTCCTCAGCCCACCAATCGGTGCGAAGTTCTTCTCCTTTGAAGAGCCAAATCACTTTCTAAAATTAAGAGAGATGTAATACCATAAAAGTTTAGTGATTTAGTGCTTTAGTGCTTTAGTGCTTAAGTATTTTAGTATTTTTTTTTTAGAATGTACACCCTGATGAAAAATACTTATGAGCGACATTAACTTACTAGGGATGGGGATGGCTAGATTTAGTGATTTACTGCTTTAGGGTATGTAAAAACGTAAATTTGCAAGTTATAAACATAAAAAGAATAAGAAATTTTATTTATTTATTTATTTATTTATTGATTTATTTTTTTCTTGATGGTTCTGAAACCACTATTTTCGAAATCTACAGACCCAATAACATATATAAAGACACCAATATTGTTGTTATACGAATGTTTATTAACTTGGCACCGCAGTGGCTCCAGCACCGGTGCCGGAGCCAACTCCACAGATTCACATACCAATTCTTTCTAGAAATTACACTCTGAATCCTCTCACCAAATTTCAGCTTTCTACGTCAATATTTAATGTTTGAAGGGGGTGGGGTCCCCCCTTCGGGGGGACCCAGGGGGACGAAACTTCGTATACACTGAGGTTACCTCATCATCTAACCATCCTCCAAATTTTAGCCAGATACGATAACTCTAACCCATGTAGATATATATCGAACTCAGAAACTGGATGCGAAGAAGAAACCTCGGCGGAAATAATACCAAAAATAATAATAATAATACCGGACCCCGCGGCGGTGCGGTGATGCGGACCCGGAGCCGTCGAACGGAGCCGAAGTCGCGGCCAGAGTCGAACCCTGCGGGGACTGCGCGAACCTGGAGCTTGAGTCGATGGCTAGGGATGCGATCCAAAGGTGAATGAACGCAATGCAAGACGCTGACGGAGGAGATGTAGAAGGTGACGAAGGATACATAGAAGGGGTATTAAAACAACTCAGAAGTGTTTCCTTCGGAAACACTTCTTCGACGTAATAATAATAATAATAATAATAATGTGTGTGTGTGTGCGCGCGCGCTCTCGCGCGCTGACGTAATCTTGGCTACGCCAAGATTACGTCATCACACTCGATCCTCTCGTTAGGCATAGCATCACCCATGCTGATCACAGGCGTAAGCGCAATATCGGCGTCCACCCTCGGGGTGACCCCCATATACATCTACAGACTTGAAATTTACACGGATTCGAGCTTAACCCATATATAGATTATATTCCAAGTTTCAGACCTATATCTCTTATACTTTTTGAGAAAAAGCTGTAGGCGGTCAAACTGTACAGATACTACTATATATATATATATATATATATATATATATATATATATATATATATATATATATATATATATATATATATATATATATATATATATATATATATATATATATATATATATATATATATATATATATATATATATATATAAAAAAATAAAGATATTTATATATATATATATATATATATATATATATATATATATATATATATATATATAACTAATATTAACAATCCACCATACTAACTTTTTTTATATATATATTTTTATATATATATATATATATAACAACAACAACTAACATATATCCAATAATATATATATATATATATATATATATATACCAACAACACCAACTATATATATATAACGAGAATAACGTAATCATTCAGACTTTCAAATTTTATTTAAAAAAAAGTTAGATAAATAGATATAGAATATAGAAATCGTAGTATTTTGTAAAAAAAAAAAAAAAACAAAAAAATAAAAATAAATAAAAAATAAATAAAAAAAATTGTCATATTTTTCCTATCTGAAAATAATGTCAGATTTAAAGTCAGAGTAACTGTACGATAAATATATTACTTTTTTATGGCAAACTGATGGTAAACTGAAATATATTAGTTAATTTTTTTATAACTTTTTTTTTAACTAAAGGAATACCCCCCGGGTAAACCGCAAAGATGGAAGGAGTCTGTGTCTCTCTGCTTAGCGGTGGACGACGGGGGAAGTTCGTCACCCCTCTGTTCCCCGTCGGCTCAAGCCCCCTAAAAAAATTAAAATAATATCAAAAACACTAGAACTTATGAAAAACTAATTTCCAACGTTCATTGAAAACAGTAAGAACTTTGCCAGACGTAAGATAAAGCGTACACATTAATTTATTTATTTATTTATTTTTATAAAAATTTTATTATTTGATACCACGATTTCTATATTCTATATCTATTTATCTAACTTTTACTTTAAATAACCTTCTTTGAAAAGTCTCTTGAAAACTCGCTTCTATTCCGCTATTTCACATATATATATATATATATATATATATATATATATATATATTATATATATATATATATAATATATATATATATATATATATATATATATATATATATAACTTTTTATATATATATATATATATATATATATATATATATAAATAACTCCTCTTCAAAATTGTCACGTATGAAATATTACATCATGTTTGTAAATGGTCCAATGCGTGTGGTTTGCCATCAAGCAGGTTGGATACATCCTAACTAGCTAAGTAGCACCGAATCACCTGTTGGGCAGATAACGTCAGCGATGTCGATGTATCCTGGTATTTTATTTCAAGTGTGGCATCCATCGATTGCGTTGGCCCTATGTTGCAGTAATTGCACTTCATATTATAGCAGTAGCTATACACCCTATACATTCGACCAGACAGATAGGCCACATCAGTTAGTGAGTGCATAAAATCATCCACCCTGATAGAGGAAAACCATAGTGTGAGGTTGGTTGCTCAAACTACGATCAGTGGATCGTTGTTCGGTTCAGTGACACTGGGTCGCATTGTTGACATAGCGGAATGAACAGAAAGAGCTTTACGACTGCAATGGAAGAGAGATATCTATAAAAAAGAGAACCCACTAGTTCTGAGTTTCTGAATGACTTCGCGACCGCAAGGGATGTGCGGATTTCAGTCTTAATTATTAGATGATAGCCCTGGGCATAAAGCAGGGCTGGAAGTCGTAGGACTTTCACTACGTCGCTGCTCACCACCGTTACAATATACAACGACTACTGTTCGTCAGTTATCACGCACATTGAACTGTCCACGAATAGAAGAGTATGTATTTCACAGGCGAAACCAGACGTGATAGAGTGTAGCTTAGATATTTTGAAAGTTATAGTGCATGCAAAATCGCACCAAGGCAACCGTTCGGAGGTGGCTCCAAAATGTTTGAGTTGTATTTCCCTCGACCCCCATGCCGCCCTAGTCCATATCCACCTGAGGTCGTTGAATGCACTATGCTACGTGGAACATATACTACAGGACCATGGTTATGCCCTTTTCCCTGTTCATAAGGAATCATTTCTATATATTCCACGGTAATGATCGCCCATACATTGCAAGGTCGGTTACAGACTGCCTACTCATGATCAATGAACAGGTGCTTGACTGGTCCCTGCTAAACCATGACCTCGATCCCATTGAACATCCTTGAATATGCCTCAAGAGGGCATTTTGACGATCTGCTTCAACACTTCTACCATCCACGAACTAAAAAGTTCCGTGATTGAGAAATGTTATAACATGCCCCAATAGTTAGTTCATCCAGAACCTGATATTTAGTTTACCTTGACATATATGTCGGCAATCAGAGCCAGAGGTGGTGTTACACATTATTAGCTGCATGGGTCATTGACCCATTACATCATGGTTTGGACGTCCTTCACCAGTTCCATTTTCCAAGGAGCAAAGTGATTGTGCTGTACTTTCACAAAAACAAACGTATCGTACTGTGTCAAACATATGTTTCTCTGTCCCCTTCGTCATCCCTTTGAACAGACACTCACCGTATGGTGCTATTGCACGAACATTGGTTGCAGTGAGACATGACGTTATATTTCCTACATAGTGAAATTATTGTGAACAGGAATATATATATATATATATATATATATATATATATATTTACATTTAATAATATAATAATATATATATATATATATATATATAACTATATACTATATATATATATAGTAATAATAATATATAATAATAGCATAACAATAAATATAAATAAGTATGAAAGGAATAAAATATATAACCTTCATATATATATATATATATATATATATATACTATATATATATATATATATATATATATATATGTAATAATAATAACAATAACATATAATATATATATATATAACCCAGCAATAGATTCTCGTAAACCTTTTCATGGAAATCACTCAGTAGTAATTATAAAGGTAAAACCCTTTTTCTTTTCACCATAATAATAACATTCTCTTTGATTCGAAATGAATCTAGAAATATTTGCTTTATTATATACTATGTGTGTATATATATATATATATATATAATGAAGGCATGCAAAAGCCAGTTATTTTGGTAGATCTACAAATCTTCCTCATACTTCATCTTCCAACTTTTTTCTTTTTCCAGCAATATGTATAGTTCACAGAGACTGTTTTCGCACAAGGTTGATCTCAGTAAAGGTTTCTACTCTTCGTAATGCCATACATGATCTTTCAATGGTGCTTGTTGTGGACAGTTGTGCCAGTTGTGCCAATTGTGCCAGGAAAATGTTCCAAGCATGTTTTGTAGCTTTGAAAAAAGTTTCAGTGATTTTACCACCTCTTATAGTTCTAATTCTTTCAGTTCCTTTTTTCTAATATTTTTCATCCATCGAGAGTCTGAACCATAGTTCAGCTTCATTATAATTTTTTTTTAAATTGAATTAATTAGAAGAGCTTGTTGGTTTTTCTCTATAATCTTTCAACGTTAAGTTCAACAAGTTGTAGAGAGAATAGTTAGATGGCTGGTAAATATTTGTTAGAAAGTCGCAATTCTACAGAAACTGATAAAGTCTAAGTAAGGGATAAAGCGCATTTTTATAAATTTTTCTAGGAGCTAAAACTGGCTAGTTTGGGCTTTGCTATTGTCGTCTTACGATTCTTGGCATTCGTATCTCTGCTCCAATACATTCATTAATTATGTGGGTAGCAGCTAAAAATCTTAGCTTACAGCGTCAGCATTATCAGGATAATTTTTCACAATTGTTAGCATTCTTTTTATGTGATTATAACACCGTAACGTATCTATGCCTTTTGACCGCAAAATATTTGTCACAGACTTCAGTAATGAGGAATACTTAGACCAAAACGTCAATTAACTGAAACTTTGTCATGGCACAATGTAGCTGAAAGTAAACTTTTCTCATTGTATTGTTTCCGTCTTCTGAGAACCTTTGCAGTCCTCCATTTACGATGCCAACAAAAATTTTCTTGATTATTAAATTTTTCTATATTTTTGAGACCAATTTTCTCACAGAACATAGGAATATTTGGGCCACACTTTCTTCGAAGAACAGACTTACGAAAGAAGTTGATTATAATTTTTATTATGAAATTGTTTTACGTATTTCTGAAACACAACTTAAATCGTTCACAACAAGGTTCAGATTCCATCTTGCATAGTTAAAGAACAGCGCTTTCGAATACTTCTTTCGCAAAAATTTCTTAACGCAGCCGTCTTTCCCTGTAATAGTTCAAACACTCCATCACATTAATCTCCATCATTCCTTAGTTCTGTATGGAGTTATCTGTTATAATGGTTATAGTTATAGCGTCCATTGTAGCTAATTCCACATACCCGATAAAACCTTCACGAACTGTACGTTTTTCGTAAAAATATCATATACCAGTTGACAGCTGATTCTTTCCTGATGTATCGCTGCTATCATCTGCCGGTATACTGAAGGCATAAGCTTTCAAACTGCTCCCAAACTACTATCTTTAATAACCAATCAGAATAAAGCAATGAGTTCTTTTTGGATTTGGGGAGACATGTATGTCTCATTTTCTTGCTTCAATTCACAAGGGAATCAAAACCTTGAGAACTCCTTGATGTAGACTTCAAAGGCAAGTCACGTGTGCCAAAAAAACATTATACTCGAAAGGACTAACGAAGTCAGTTTTTTATTTTCTTCTATTATCTTACTTTCTTGTTTGCAGACACCATCATGAAACTTAGAGACATATTCTCTATGAAGAATTTTGCTGCTATGACTGGTGCTTTATGTCACTGTGATAAGACTTGTTTTTTCCAATATTCATGTATGTCCTTGTAAGAGGAACAACAGATTTCTAATGACTTTCGAAAACAATACGCAGTGTGTACTTTAATAGTTTTTAATACACAAGCTTAGGCACAAACAGACTCTATTTAATTAAAGTTAGAAGTCTAAAAAGTTATAGAGATCACTTGAAGGAATGACAATAAACTTACTACAGAACTTTGCTTTGCTAAGTTTGTCCTTTTCGGATTATA
>JABUQX010044295.1:17500-20822 GCA_015478945.1 Trachelipus rathkii | reverse complement strand
CTGCTCTCTCTCTCATCTTCCTCCTCCTCTCTCTCTCTCTCTCTCCTCCTCTCTCTCCTCTCTCTCTCTCTCTCCCCTCACCCCTCTCTCTCAATAATACGGTATATATATAATATATATATATACATATTATATATATATATTATACTAATATACTATATATATATTATATAATATAATATATATATATATTATACTAAATAATAATATATATTATATATTATATGATATAAATATATAATATATATAATATATATATAATATATATAGTATATATATATATATATATATATAATATATATTATATATATTATTAATTAATATAATATATCAATAATATAGTATAATATAATATATATTATAATATAAGCAGATCAATCAATTGAGATAGAAAGGACCTATATCATAATTAAGGTTCATCATTTTTTAACCAAACGTTAATAATTCGTTTAAAATATTTTTAAAATATATTTTAATTATGAAAGTAAAAATGGAAATTTACTTCTTTCTTTCTTGTCACCCGTAAGTGATAGTGGGTACTTTTTTTTCCATTGGCTTCCTTGTCCACGACCCTTATTCTAATTCCTTTCACCTTTCGGGTAACATGAGTGGGTAAATTTTTTAAAATAATTTCTTTTAACTATTCATTGGTAATATCTGAGCAAAATACTAATTGAAATTAAATTTATATAATTGTAATAAAAACACAAAATTAATAATAATATTCCTCAGTCTTTATATTTCACATTGTTATATATATTATTATTATTTTATTATTTATATTATTATTATTATATTATTATATTATTATTATTATTATATATTATTTTTTATTTATATTATTATTATAATATTTTTTAAGCATGAATATTATTCAGTATTATTAGCAAACATTGATTAGTTGTTACAACATTTTTATTTAAGTTGTTTATTATATTATATTATTATTATTATTAATTTTATTATTAATTATTATTATTATTATTATTATTATTATTATTATTATTATTTTTTATTTATTATTATTATTATTATTATTATTATTATATTATTATTATTATTATTATTATTATTATTATTATTTATTATTATATTATTATTATTATATTATTAATTATTATTATACTATATTTATTTTTTTTATTATTATTATTATTATTATTATTATTTTATTTATTATTATTATTATATTTATTATTATATTATTATTATATTTATTATTATTATTATTATTATTATTATTATTATTATTATATTATTATTATTTTTAATATAACTATATATATATATATAATATTAATATATATAATATATATATATATATATATATATAAAATATATTATATATATATTATATATAATATATATATATATATTATCCTTAAACATAAGCTCCGTGAGGGTTAAAAAGGCCAGGCCCTTAAACCTAATTCCCACCAGAAGTGTCGGAGGTCCGTCAAAAATCTGCTTCTAAATCCGAATCAATGGCCGACGTATGAACGAATAACAGCGTCTTGAAATGTTCCTGTTTGTAAGAAGTGAGGATACTGGGAAGAAAGAGAGAAGTATCCCAGAACTTTTGTGTGGAATTCGTTTTGAAGAATTATCTTGGCGGGTCAAGACTTGGTGGTTCAAAGGGGCTCTGGACTTAAGAGAAAATGAGTGATTACTCGTGTTTTTTAAACAGTGGTTCGACCTCTCCCTCAATGGTGGAGGTGTGGTCATGATATTTATTAGAATAGTCAGGCCAAGCGCGGTTTAGTGTCCGTTGTAATACTGAAATATAATTAAGTTTTTACGAAAGTGATGCAAAGAGTTGAATCCAGAAAGAGATTGGACGGAAAGTTGCAGTGATGGCGAACGAAGAGTTCGACCAAGTCAAAAAAAAGGTCAGACTTCCACCTTTGACTCAGGGTGGAGCCAGAATGCTTGTCGCTCGGAAACCCACCACTTCTCCTATATAAAGCCGTAGAATACGGCCTATCAAGGGCTGGGATGTGCCCCCGGCCCCCCATACAGACCCAGAACAAGCAATAATGTCTCACTGGAAAAGTTTTTTAAGCGGGACACAGGGACAACAAGCATTAAGTCAATGAGAAGGAAGTTATAACAAGCGACACAGACAACCTCACCTCTTTCTAAACTTAATTGTTACTGAGAGAGACGAGGTGAATCCTCCCTTAGGATTATTGTGATTATTTAAGAATAAAATAAATGTTGCGTGGGACGTTGATTTTTCGAAGGAGGATATAGTTGTTCGAGTGTGGAGATTGTATGATTCAAATAGTATAAATGAAGGAACTTGGGTTTGGTTTTTGAGCATTGACAGCAACCATATTTATTGGCACTACTAAAGAAACAAGATAAGATAATTGCTCCATTGTCAACCCTTCATTAACATTAACTATTGCTGGTGGAGTGTGGGTGGTCTTTCCAATTTTGAAGGAGGTATGAAGGGTTTGAAAAATCTTTCGGCATAAGAATTGTAAGGAACCATGACAGACGAACCGATGATTTCATGAAAAGTTGTAGGGGAAAAAATGTCGCGTTAGAGATAGGACAGAAAAGCCTGGAGCACTACTATTGGTATTTTATTTAAAGAACGAACGGGAAGACGTAGTTTGCAACATAAAAGAAAGAGCCCAAGTTTCTAATCATCACTTTGTGCAGACTCCATTCGAAACGGCCTTTCAATATGTAGGTTGCCCTTTTTTTGCCTCTTAGTTGCCACAGCAAAAGATTCATCAAATATCGAAGAACTAGAGAACTAGAATTTCCGGACGATTTAGGAATAAGAAAGATTACTATTTAACTCTCTTTGCGGAGCCATACTAGTGTCTTGAGAAGAGATTTAAAAGAATCAGAATATGTCATAATCTTCCTGTTAAAAAAAAAAAAGGATTTCAACGTTTGAAAACATATGTTGCATGAGTTTATAGAATTTGATGAAGTTGTTAGGTTCCTGCCCGTTTCTTCGGCTCATGCCAAAATTAAGATAGGACGCTCTCTTCAACAGGTAGGAATGGTTCAGGTGATAAAGAGGACGAAACATGTTTTTTACCATTACCATGGAATGGCGCAAGCTCGGAAGCACAAGTTTGAGACCACAGAGGGAAACCGTCGGAAACAAAACGGCCTTCGTTTAATGTTTAAGCTTGTTTGAGATTTGTTACTGAACATTAGAGAAATAGAAAGCAAGTTCACCAGATGTATCTTGAGAACTAGGAAAGAAAGCATTGGCGATGATGAACATTGAAACCACCAAAAATGGCATTTTAAAAGCCACTCATCAAATTCTTGGAAAAAGCTCATTTTCACGAAA
>JABUQX010044295.1:0-10000 GCA_015478945.1 Trachelipus rathkii | reverse complement strand
CTCCTAATTTTAAAAATAATATAAAAAAAAATATTTGTTTAATATTTTACCCGAATATGATAAATTCAGCGTTCAAGGTTATAACTAATCCATTATATATATATATATATATATAATATATATAATATATATATATATAATATTATATATATATATATATATATATATTATATATATATATATATATACTATATATATATATGATTTTAGCATTTTATTCGAGTGTGAGCAAATGGAAAACTAGAAGGAAAGCCCGGAAAAGAGAAGTATTAGAAGGAAGATTCACAAGAATATGGAATATCTTAAAGGTTTATATTTTGAAGAGATGTATACATGAGAAGGATACTTTCAAAGTACTTATGGAATTTAATTTCAAGGGGAGAGTATAATAGGGTTCTGTAAAGTTTCAATAACAAGTCAAAAAAAAATTATATTAATGTACCAGAATTTCCAAAATTTTAAAGTATTTATTTTTAAATTTTATCAGTTAAATCAAAAATGCCTGAATAGCAATTTTTTTTTTTTTTTTTTATTATTTTACTACTGACTACTACTAATTATTTTGAATAAACTGCAAAATTTTTAAAATAAGAGAAACTTGAAACTTTATGTACTAGAAAAAGTGAATCTGTTTTTCGCGAAGTCTTCGATTCATAGGATGAAAATAACTTAATTCTCTTCGCTTGATGGCAAGGGGGTGGAAAACTCATTCTACCGTTTGTTTCTTTTCGTGAATGCGTGATGATAAGTCGAAAACTTATCATCACCAACACCACCCTGCAGCTATGAGGGATATGGTATTTTGAATAAATAAATAAATAAATTATTATATTATATAATATATATATATATACTATATATATATATATATATATAATATATATATAATAAATATATATATATATACTTACGGTAGGCTGACTATTTTGTACAGTACGACTACCTTCAAAAACGATAATTAGAAGAACAACATCGCTACCTCAGCGGGCCCGATGGTCGTCCGATCTCCTTTGCTCACGAATATTGTCACAATACGGTCAATGACGTTACGATAGGCCATAGCCCAGCGCGGAGGTAGCCCGGCCCCAACCCGATGCCGCACGGCCAACTTGAAACAAACTAACCACGACACACGAAACAACAAAAAAAACACAACACAAAAGAAAACAAAACAAAAAAATCGAAGTGACATCCACTCGCTCGACGCTTACTCATACCGATAACAGTGAAAGGGATCTTCATAACACCTACTAGAGGAGTCCAAAAAATATTGTCACGTTTCGCGAAAGGCCTTTTCTTATCCCACGATTCCCGCCAGAGACGATAAGGGCGTGCGGTGCAGCAACGTTGCGGGATTTTTAGTGTACGACGACAGCGAATTAAAGTTCAAATGTCACTGCCGTTATCCGAATTATTTCGGCGGATCGCGGTGCACGACTAACGTGGCTTGCCGATACGAACCGTTCAAATTCAGGTTTAATCCCGCGTGGAAAGGCGTTAATTATTTGGTGGACGCGGCCAACGGCGAGCCCATTCTAACGCACGCGGATTTATCGAAAGCCGAGTTCTTTAAAAAATTAGATAAGGCGTCGGTTTCTCAGTACGTCGAAATGATCAACGACCCGAATTTTTTCGCGAGGAATATGTTGCATTGCCGATGTAGGGGGATGGACGTCAACGGTAACTCGATGTTGAAGATTCGTCCTGAGAATCTTCCTTCCCTCTATCACATGAATCCGGGGGGGAAATGTTTTATTAATCCGTGCAAACTAACTCGCGTCGACGATTCGCAGGTGACGTACGACATCGACGAATATACGTGCCATCCGAATTCCTCACAAAATTGCAACGCGCTTTACGGCGACGAATCGACGCCGTTCGCGGGAAGCGCGCCTTTAATCGGTCTACGTCCGAAGAAGAAAGTCGAAGGAAAGCTATCGAAGACGACGACGGTCTTACCTACTTCGGACTCCGTCAAATGTTATAAGTCATACACTGACGGCCCCGTGTCTTGGATTACGAACCTAAGGAATAACGCCACGAGTATAGTTTCGCCGATAGTTCTACCACCAAACCAAGATCATACGAACGCTACGCGAGCCGTTTTATACCTCCCCGTCGACCAAATTAATTATCCCGCTCCGATGAACTACGGCGGACGCGGCGGCGGCGGTGGCGTCAACGTTAAAGTTCCTTCTATTTACGAGCATTTCGGAGACACTCTTCCGAGCCTAACGTTCGGGCCGATTCCATCGCGAGCGGCTTTTTACGTCCATCCCGTCGAAAACGTTCTGGGAAATTTTCCACCTCAAAACCCGATCGATTTCGACCTCCTGATTAATCAGGCGCTAGAAAATTCTAGATTGATCAGCGGTAACGTTATAGGCGGCCACGAAACCTTGATGCATACTCTTTTTAACGATTTTTACGAAAAAAATAAATATCCCGATAATTTAAAAATTAAAAATATGATTAGTCTATTCGAGAAAACGAGGCTTTTCGCGGAGCACACGTCCGTGATGACTAGCACTCGCATTTCAAAGTCAACGTTGTCGACGCCCTTTTCGTCGAGTCGCAACCCTTTCGTCCGAAATCGAAGTCTGTTGTGCTCGGACCAAAAGATGTGGAACAAGAAAGAGGCGAAACTATTCCCGTCGTATACCTCTTTCCTGGGCACCGCCGCTTTTTTCAGGAGGTACCGAAGCTACGCCACTCTCGTGGGTTTGAAAGACGTTGAAAAAAAATTCGATACGCTTCTTTTGGAGAAGATTAATTCAACCGCAGGAAATTTTAATCAAGCTCTCAGTTGACCCCCACGTACCTCATATGTAAACCATCTGTGAACCCTTGGAAAAATAATAATAACATACACTACGCTCTAAATATATATAATATAAATCGACAATGCGTTTGAAATAATAAAAGTAAAGATCATTCGTCTCGTAGATCGATAACTCCTCCTCCTCCTCCTCCTCTCACTATTATGTAAATTAACATAGAGCGTATTACGAGTTATCTGGAGGACGTGTAATATATAATAGACGTCTAATATCAGCTTCGGCTAGATTTTTGGTTTCGTAATACGAATCCAATGAGTTATTATCTCTTCGACATGCGGACTCACATAACATAATAATTTCCTTTTGATTAAAATTAATCTACGTATCGAAGTTGCGTTAATGCTGAGCGTAATTCTTCATATACGCCATCGTTACATAACATACCAACCCTATATATATAACATAATCTCAGATATGATGCTCGAAGAATAGTACGTATACATCGTTCGATATATACGAAACTACTTAACTTGTATATCTGGTGGTATGCTAAAATATTTTATCGGATTATAGTGTGGTATAGAACATTTTATAAAGAAATTCGATACGTCTGACAATAAAACGTAGATACAATACCGTTATCACACCTCTCAACTCGATAGGTAACGAGTCCTCGACTCAATACTATAGGCCACTAGATACTTAAAATACTTTCGCTTAATAATATATAATAATTATTTTTTGTATTATATTAAAATAGATTCTCTATGGTAGATATTAATTCTTATATTATTTCTATACTAATTTCTTGCAAAGCTAACGTATACTGATATATATTAATCGACTACCACACTGATCAACGACGACTTTGATCAGCGGGTTGAGTTCTGTGAAATATAAAAGCAAAAATTATTGCAATGCGAATTTTTATGATAATATTGTTATTAAGTTATTTAATATAAAAGGTGTATTAAAATATTTTCATATAAAGGTAAAAAATGTTATATAATGATATATATCGTCGGTCGTCGATGGAGCGTCGACGTTAAAAGTTGCGCTTTCAGGGATATTGTATGATATAAAAATAATATATTATATAAATATATATATAATATATTATATATTTTAAAAGCGTTATATTATTGTGATAAAAATGTAAACGTTGATACGTCATAATGTAAAATCTTACTGAAGGATTCGTTTGATAAAAGCATTAGCGTTCAGTCTTTGAGTGAATGATATAAGTATCATTATTGATAGTCACGGAGGACCTGGTATTGCCTCCATCATATTTTAATCTAAAAACCTCAGCTATTACGTGTATTACTGAAACTGCTCAAATAAACTCTTTTAAACTTTCCTCTGAGTATGTATCTAATAGATTATGTATAGGTTGTTATCTGACCGATAGGTGAATGCTGAGTAATTACTTAAACTAGCATTTTCTAGTAAAGTAATGAATATTATTTGGTACGTGCTAGATTTACGTGTTAAAATACTGAATAACGCGTTGTGACAATAAAAGGCGTACGAAAATAATAGAAATTTGATAAAAAAGATATACCGCATCAGAGCTGATATATCGCTAGGGAAGTGAAATCGTATATAGATAGCGTGAGTGCTGTAAAATATCTCCATTATAACTACTCGTAAGGTGAGGTAATGGTCGTCTTTGATTATAATTATTATGAGTGAGCTAACTTCTCGTTATAATGCGTCGTGCGTTGTGAGAGAGAGAGAGTCAAGAGCGGCGTTTATTAGATATACATTCGTCAATATCCCTTTAAGACTTGAAATATATATAAGTGAGACATTTTTAATATTATTTTATTTTCACAGATTTACTTAATCGTTAAAGGAGTAGTGACTATATATATATATAGTGAATATATATGAGTCTGAGTAGTTGTAATATCTCTGTGATAATTATGACTATCGTTATGAATACGTAAAGAAAAATCGTAAAAATAAATTATGCCTCGTTTGACCTACCGCAGTGAGGTTTGGAATCATCGTCGATACGCGATACTATACGGTATTCACTGTCATTGCCACAATAACATAAACAAGCTTGCTAATAAATATGGAAGATAGTTTTAATTTATTCGTAAACTATCCTCAGACGATGAAAAAGGGGTATTAGGAGGTCATATTATGTACGTGAAATTTATTATATATTAATCGAAATCCAGCTATCTAGAGTGTATAACGCTCGATTCGGTTAACCCTTCTTCCGCGAAAACAGAAGAGTACGGTACAGTCATCGCTCATCTACAACTTCTTGCAAGTTTTTCCTCGTATAGAATTTTGAGCGGGTTGAGTGCAAGATCATTTATCCGCCACAATCCGTGAGCTATATAACAGCATTTATATATTATTATCGTGCGATTAGATTATATTACCTGATAATGAGATCAGAAGATTGTACGATATCTGTATCGAAAATAATATTTACCTCACAACCAACCTACGAGTTTAATTACTCCGAACGATGGTACCAACATACTCTACAACTGGAAACTTGGATTTGCATATGCGATTACTTTCTCTCCTGAATATGCATCTACATAAATATCGCCATTTAATAAATGCGGAAGATCGAGATGCTGTAGCTAGATTAGTGCGCTGTCACTAGCGATAATTATCGATATCTCCGTCGAGAGAGAAGTTTTATTAATGGACATTCTTCACAAGCTCGGTGTAAAATAGCGGGATAACGAAGAAACTCTCTAGAGTACAAAATAAGAGAATCGCAAATATGTAATATCTGAGAACATACTCAAGAAATTGATGCGGGGCATCTCGAAAATTTCATTTAACTATAGCTTTATTTCAAATGCGACAAATTTATATATGCTACGTCCTATGATCTTCTTATATTTATTACAGAACAGATTTACACCGGACGTGATCGTGATAGCACATAAAATACTCTTCGAAAATCAAGATATTTTGTGCAAAAATTGTATTAGCTATATAAGAGACTCAAAATAACAGATATATTGCTTTTGGTTTCGAATCAAGGATTAAACAAACGTCATTTCTTACTCGAATTTATTTTTATTTTTCTTATTATCTTATTATTCAACATAACATACATATATATCTATAACCAAATATAAATAACATTAGTGCTCACGGTATAATATTGCTCATTAATACGACTAGAGAACATTATGTATTAGTACGCTGTATATAGATATTGATATATTTCGCAATTATATATTATTATTCAGTTTTTAGCTCTTATTTTTTTATTATTTTTTATAAGTTTTATTAATCGTATTTCTATAATTATATATATCTATATATCCAGAACAATAATGTTATATTCAAATTAACACAAGAATGCTTAACACCTACCAGAAATGATTTCTACTTGGACTGCAACTAAAGATATCATTTAATTAACAGAAGAAGAATCCTAGAGGAAGAAAGGGAACTTCGAACTAATAAACGACAATGCGATTAATCGAAAGTGTTGAAATGATAATGACTATAAGTTTTCCTCATTCGTAGAAGATCTAATAGTGGCCGCTACGTGGATACTAGTATATGAATAAAGTTATATCTCAGCTCCGCGCTTAGCATGACTAGCGTAGTACCTCTCATAATGAATACAATAAAATAAAAATGTTTCTGATCAGTTTTACGAGCATCCATTTATCTTTATTTATCTAAGTCTGAGACTCGATATCTCAATTAATTATTTAAATATAAACTAGAGCTGGTAAACTCTGAAAACTCACGAAAATCTAGAGTTATTGTACTCTCGACGTCATATATTAAGTAGGAAAAACGGGTATAATGACACTAGGGCTGGTACATTCCGCGATTAGCCGAATAGATTATCGTGGGA
Organism: Trachelipus rathkii; assembly: GCA_015478945.1. Taxonomy (NCBI): domain Eukaryota; kingdom Metazoa; phylum Arthropoda; class Malacostraca; order Isopoda; family Trachelipodidae; genus Trachelipus; species Trachelipus rathkii. The sequence goes on along the minus strand of JABUQX010044295.1, from coordinate 3,361 downwards.
ACTCGATTTTTTTTAAATTCATCCCTATCCTCGAAGATCATAAACTACGACGCCGCTCTTCTCTGTTCTATATACTTCCTATATTATACCTCCTAACCTAATTATCTCTCCAGTCGTGATCGTAGATATCTCGGTATACGGAATATCGTCTTCAGTTTTATATTTTTTTACGTAGTTGTTATTATATCACTCACCGATTTTCTCTCATAATAAAACGATACTCTCGAGAATGTATCGATACGTTTACTGTTTACAGAATATTCCAGCTATATTATACGTCTCATCATAGTTAATTTACCATTTTGAAATCATACTTACGATAATAATACATATTATCTCAGCATGTAATGAGTACTTTTGTATTTAAGCTAAGTTAAAATTTCGGTCGGTTTTTGTATACTGTATTTATAAATTAAGTTTTTCGTATCGCAATACCGCTAAAATAAAATTGATCGTCTAAAAAAATATGGTTTTCCGCTAACTGATTTCGAGAATAACTCGACTAATGAAATTCTTTATATAAAGTCCGAGACAAAGTCATATCCTTATCCAAACATTGGGAACCATAAGAACACTTCACCGAAGTATTTTCGTAAACGACGTGTAAAGATAGTAGTTTGTGAAAAAACTTAGCGTATAATTTTTCTATATTATTTTTTATTCATTCGCTAAATCATTTTTTGTGTTTTTCCTTTACCTAATACCAAAAATTTTATAATTCGTACGCTCCATTCATTAATCCGCCTCTCAGAGCGGTCGTCGTATCAATTCCAAAACGTTTTCCGTATACGTGTATTTTAATCAACTCTGATCGATTATTTTTTACCTAATTTCATGGAAATCGTGTTAAATAGATATCTCGGTTTCTTTTCCAAACGATAAGCTATGTCTCTAATTCTTCTAGATAGCAACGGTTCGATGTGAATGACTTTAGTTAATAAAACTCGAGAAGACGTGACGATGTTACTGATATTTTCTCCTGGTGATATATTTTATCTATGTTACTCGAGATGCCTTTAACATTAATGAAATTATCGCTATTATTGTTATCAGTCGCGGTTCCCAAATTAAATTTTTCCGGTATTATCTCATTCAGCGCCGATAGTTCGATAAACTCATTTTTAAGACTTTTCAACGGACTCATTGACAGTACTTTTCGATACATGGATCTCATTTATAAGACTTCGACTTCACCGTTTTCTTCGTCTTTTAGGAGCGATCTTTTTGGAAACAAATAGGAGTAGAGTCGGTTTGGTTGAGCCGCGTTTTGGAATGCATCCGCGCATCCCAGCAAAGTTTCATGTCCACTTCGTCAGAATATTGTTTCTCGTACAAAATAGTATCAAAAATCTGTTTTTCGTCAAAATAGCATCTAATTCGTATAAAAAGGAAAAATATTTTGTTATCATTGTATACTGAATGCTCTTTTTGCCAAATTTACTTTTTAACATCACAGGTATAAATGTTTTGATTCCGAACTTGTCTCTTGGCGGAGATTCTCTAAAGCATCATCTTCGCATAGCGCCTCCTTTTAGATCTACTTTTTTTATAATCAACATCAGGCAATTTGCTATTATCTAATTTTCAAAATAATCAAATTAAATTTCTTGAACCTTTTAAAAAAATTTACTATATACATCTAATTTACTACATACATCTAGCTAATTTTTGGGTCTTGCAGTGACTGGACTAACCTTGTGAAATTCATCCAGCGGCAAATAACCCCACAAATATAACATTATCATAAATTCTAGTTCCTCCATTTTATTCGAAATGTTTTTGGCGTGAGTTCTTGTTTTACCCTTCTCTGTGGTATCAGTATACAACTAAAGCAATGCAGAAAATATTTCGTCGTAACTTTCAAATATTGCAGTTGTGCCCTTGAATGAGCTTCCCATCTAGTCTTTGACAAAGACTTTGGAACTTTGAATGCCCTTACCTGTGAAAAAACCATGACTCTATGTGTAGAAGCTGAAAAGAAATCATACATTTCTTGAACAATTCAAAAAAGTTTCTGCATCTAAGCAGGCAGTTACTGCTTCGCTCGTTACAACACGAGATCAACGACATGGACATGCACATGGATATTTATAGCCATACTTATTATATTTTTAATAACAATTTCTTGGCATACCCGTATATATTTGCGACATAATGGCAGCATTATCGTATGACTGGCCTCGACACTTACTAAAATCTATTTCACATTCATTTGCAAGTTAATCATGCACCATCTTAGCATATCCTCCCAGTATGCTACTCATCTTCTAGGAAGGTAGAAAACGTCATAGGGAGCCCATTGTATCCTGTCGACAATACCTTGTACACATTAACAATGAGCTGATCTTACCATGGCGACAGTCTGAGTAGTTCGGCAATCTACCAGACCTAAACTTGAAGTTATCCATGTGTTTTTAATCTATTCGCAAAATTGATTTCCTTTACTTCAAATTCGCCACAATTTGGATTAAATTCATTCACATCACTCTCGTTTAGAGCATAATGATATGGTATTGTACTAACACCTGATCCTCTATTTCAAATTCTTTATGATGATTTGCTGCAGATCATAGGACTCATCATGATATTTCGCAACAAGATTCAAAGTAATTCAAGGTGTAAATTGCCCGATTTGGTGTGAACGAACCACAAGTATTTCCCTAATCTGCCTCCTTGAAGTTGTAAAAGCACACTCTCTGCCAGTTACACTATGACGCCACAACTCGTAATCAAGAACGTGTTTCCGAGTATTGCCCGCTTTTCATCTTCATATTATGCTATCTGTTCTGCTTGGTTGCCTACAGTCACATTTTTAGCCACTGTTTGCTAGCGATATGCTCTGAAGACGTTCTATGGTCTCTCAGAATGTTTCTCAGGACTTTTGCAGCATTAAAAAGTGTGCGCCCAATTCAGAAAGTAATTCATTCGATGATAATGTTTTGCAGATTTGAAAAGAGTTTGCACACAAACAGTATACTACGACCAGTTCTGCGGTGAATATACTAACCATTCCTCTGCAGTTTTTTCACTGTTAGCCGTTTGGGATAAGAAGAAACTCTTGAACAATATCTGTCTTGGTTTGCTTAACACCTCTTGGACTTTTCCAAATGAAACCTCTGAGTGTGACACTCTGACACTCTGACACACTTCTGAGGTGTGTGTGTGTGTGTGCCGCGAAAGAGAGAGGGAGGGAGGAGTAGTATTTTAGGTTCTTAATCTCTTAACCGATATATAAATATATATATCATATATATATATATATATAGTATATATATAGAATATACTATATATAGCTATATATATTAGTAATAATATGATCAATACTTAAGTATATATTGGCGGAGAGAAGCACTCTGGAGCC
>JABUQX010044294.1:0-15197 GCA_015478945.1 Trachelipus rathkii | reverse complement strand
TATATATATATAATATTATATATAAAAGTATAATGCCCTCTAAAAATGTCCCAAGTATGGTACAAATTGCCCCAGAAATGCCCAGGGTCATTTGCCCAATTCTTAAGGTCCGGGCATTTCCTCATCACAACTACAACAACATTATACATCGTGGATTTGCAGAAAAATTTTTGACAACTGCCAATTCAATTTCAGCTTTCTTCTTTAAAACTAATTTTCTGTGAATACTCAAGAGTAGGGTTGGGAAAGGAAAAAAACAAGCTCGTTTTTTTCCACAAAAAAAACAACAAAAAAAACATTTTTTTCATGAAAAAAAACACAGCCTGAAAAAAATAAATAAAAAATATTTTTTTTTCGTTTTTTTTCAATTAAGTTGTGGAATTTACAATTTTGACAATTATATAAAAATTTTAGCAAATATGCTCAACTAATTTGGACATTTTTTGGTTCCAATTTCCTAAGGTGGAAGCCCCTGAGTCTGTGTTCAAAATTTTTATGGGCTTTCCATATTTTATTTTATATTCTGAATTTTGATATTCATCCCCTGTAGTAGTTGGCTTCATGAATATTGCAATACAAGGATTCATCCATTAGAAAACATTTTTGTATCATATTTGCGCTTCAGAATTTTAGAAATGCCACATGCAAACGTCGTGTGACTGTAACTTTTAAGGCAAATAAAGTGTTGCAAAGGCTCAGCTGATAAAACATAACTTTTTGTTGTGTAGGCATTTGCAAAAACTAGTATTTATTGCCATTATCTAGAACTAGGAAATTCTGAAAATTGCCAACTGAGAGAGATGATTATGCTAAGGCAGCTAAGCCTAAGAGTCCTGTTACTGCCCCTGCTCCTTCACCACTGTCTTCTCACACGATACTTATACGACTGAGATATCAGACTTATTAGTTTTATCATAATTAAATGTGGCTGATCACGCTGATGAGCCCAAGTGATAATGAGCTTGACAGTAGTCACAGCACAGTAGTAGGTACTCAGTAGTGACTGGGTTCTGGGGAGTGGGGACTAGTGATTATTGATCAAAAGTTGATATTCTAAAGCCCAAATATTTAATTTAGTCATTCACTCTCCTCCTTCATTTACAATCTGGTATAAATTTAAATTTCAATATTTTTATTATTTCATTTGCATCCCTTAAGACACTTTTGAAGTTTTGTCATTCAGACTCACTTCTATATAAATATAATATATCATTAATGTTTAAAAGTAATTATAAATATGATTATATGATACAAGCGTAAAATACATAGTTAAATTTAGTAAGTAGACTGCCTACAATACAGCAGTCTGCAGGCTACAACCTACTGTAAATTGTAACGAAACAATTGATTAATATAAGAGAAATAGGAGTTCAGCTATTTTAATTAAATCATTAATGGAATATTGTTTAATTCAAGTATCCTTATATTTTGAAAAATGAAAATACTCAAGTGAAAAATCATATTATTTAATTTAATATTTTAAAAATACATTTAATTGAAAAAACGAAAAAAACTGAAAAAACAAAAAAAAAAAACATGAAAAAACATGTTTTTTTCATGAAAAAGAAAATATTTAAAAAAAAACATTTTTTCCCCAACCATATACTCAAGAGGGCAAGTCCATTCAATCCTGGATTCGGTTCATGCTTCGACTCTTGTCCATGTTTTTAAATCTCTAAAGTACTGGAATGTCAGTTTCAATTGTGCTTGTTGAACATGGTTGACCTATTATAAAAGGTCTAATAAGGAAGTCCTTTAAGCTAGCTTGAACCCAAAAATGGTAAATCTCCGACTGTGAAACAGACTTCTAGAATGCATTTAAATAGCAAAACCGAGGAGCTTGCTCATGTGCAAAAAACGATTCACAAAGTGGAAGACGCCTTATCAGAATCCCTGGCAACAGCAACTGATAGTGACGATGGTGGCTTTTTTCAGCAAATAAACCCTAATGAAGATCGATGAGGATTTTGGATATGTTAGCTTTGAATAGTTCATGGGTCGAAATTGCATTGACATCTCCATTCACCTTCAAAGGAATCGAGATTCACTATGGGTTGGGAAAATCAAATACTAATTTTTTTCAAATCGTGTTTTTTTCATTTTAAAGGTATTTTGAAAAATATAAAGAGGCTAATATGGTATATATTCCACTTGAGTATTTTCATTTTAAAAAAAAAATGATACTTGAAATTAAAACAAATATTCCATTATGATTTATAAAAGAATGGCAGAACTACCTTTCTCTTAATATTTTATCAATTGTTTTCGTTACTAATTTACAGTAACGTTGGTAGCCTGCAGATGCTGTTTGTAGGCTGTCTATCTTACTAATCTTAACTATGCATTTTTACATTTTTATCATATAATCACATTTATTAATTTATTTTTAAACATTAATGTATATTATCATTTATATAGAATGAGTCTGATTGACAAAACTCAAAAGTGACTTAAGGAATGCAAATGAAATAATAAAAATAATTTGAAAAATTAAGCTACATGATTGTAAATGAGGGAGGATGAGTGAATGACTAAAATTAAAATATTTGGCTTTGGATATCCAACTTTTGATTCACTAATCACTAGTCCCACTCCCAGACCCCAGTCACTACTGAGTAACTGACTACTGTGATGTGACTACTGTCAAGCTCATTATCCACTGGGCTCAATCAGGCGTGATCAGCCACTTTAATTTGATATGACTGATAATGTCTGATATCTCAGTCGCGATGAAGTATCAATGTGAGAATGAACACGTGGTGAAGGAGGCGGGGGCAGTAAAAGGATTCTAGGCTTAGCTGCCCTTAGCATAACCATCTCTCTCAGTTGGCAAATTTTTCAGAATTCCTAGTTCTACGATTATGAGCAATAAATACTAGTTTTGCATCGTCTACACAACAAAAGTTATCTTTCATGCGAGGGCCTTTGCTACCTTTTATTTCTTTAAAAAGTACAGTCACACGATTTTTTGCATGTGGCATTTCTAAATTCTTAGAATATATATGGAAATTATTAATTATTAAATAATTATGATAAAAATGTTACTGAAAGCTGAAACAGAGTAAGAAAATCATTAATGAAAGGCCACAAACAAATATTATGAATATTCAATAATTTTCAGATTAAAATAATAAATATTGTGAAAACCCATAAATAATTTGAACGACAACACTGGTAGGAATATTGGAACTGAAAAATTGTCCTTAATTAGAGCATATTCTGGTAAAATTTATATAATTGTTCAAACATGTAAATTCCACAACTTAATTGAAAAAAGCTGTAAAAAAACAATTTTTTTAACTTGTTTTTTTTCAGGGCTGTGTTTTTTTTTCCATCGAAAAAAAAAAAAACGAGCTTGTTTTTTTCCTTTCCCAACCATAGGAATCACATCGAAAAAACTGAAGAGACAGGCATCAAGGAGCAAAGATAATAATTCAATTTTGCAATCTGTGAAAGAGGAGTGAGGCTCTACGAAAACTAAGGAGATGCCTGCATACGAGAAGAGAATCCTTTCTATGTGGGGCATGGAAATGGGCCAGGTTTACATTTACTTATCTGTGCGTGCAAGCAAATCTTATATGTCCCTCTCTTTATCAGTCGAGAGCAGAGCATATTTTTTTAGCGTAGGTGGGAAATGTAAACACCCCAAAAAGGAACAGGCTCTCGCCAGATACTAGTGAAAGCTTTAATGTTTTTGCATCACAATTTGAGAATTTTTGAATTTGAGTATTGAATGATGTTTTCTTTATCTTAAAGGAAGTATATATTATTTATTATTATGTCCTGTTTGAATAATAGCGTTTTAATTTTGTCTTTTCAAGCCTCATTAATTGAAGTTCTCCTTCTTTTCATTATTTTATTCTTTATATTGTAGTAGTTAAAGAATCTTCGTAAATTGTATTTATGTTAAATCATAAAAGCTAGTAGCTTAATTTTGTTAATACTTACTGGAAAATGGAAATGGAATATTTTTGAATAAAACACAAATAAAGTTACTAATATTATATTTGCATTATTATTCCTTTAAGATACTAATTTTTAAATTTATAAAATAAATATACTTGGGCACAACCAAATATGAATAATGACTACGTAATTGAATGTACACGGGAATGCCCAATCCCTGATTGCCTTGCATGTACACATATGTTCTAATCTTATTACTGTTGTATTTATTATATTATAATTATAAGTATCGATCAGTAATCAAGCACCTCTTTTCTGGTATCGGCACATCTCTAATATATCATATATATATTATTATATATATACTATATTATTATATATATATATAAATATATATAATATATTATATATATATGTATAGATAAATATATATTATATATATGCGGTTATATATATATATTCATTTATTATACATAATCAATGTTAGCATTAACCCCCCCACCCCACCAAAAAAAAAAAAATCTGCATAATATATTCAACTGGGCTGTTTTTTGTATTGTTATAATAATTTTGAGTATTTATAAAAAATTATTAATATGCAATAATAATAACTTATAATATGTTTTATTACAGTAGTGAGGATACGATGCAGTTTATTCAAGAATTTTATGGATATAGCTATATGATATTGGCACTTAAAAAAGAAACGAGCTACTTGTAGGTCATAGGTTTTTGATTGCTACATGTTTGAGCAATATAGTTACTAATCAACTTATGCTTCTTGAGGAGTTGTGGAGTAAATGCACAGGAAGTCAAATCTTGAGATTCGAAACTTTAGGAGATTGATGGAACTGGAAATGTGGACATTAAACTTGTCTCCCTTGCATCAGTAATAAAACAGTTTGATTCACTCATTATGCTGACAGATGTAGAATCTGAAGGGGCAGGATTTACTAAGTTGATAATATCAAGAATTTCTTTTTCAACAGTTGAAAGCTCACAATATACACTGCATCCCTGTTTCTCAAAATTCTTCATCTTTTCAGAACTCTTTTTGAGATGTGCCCTCACTCTTTCTGTTTTTGAGATAATCAACAATTTATAGTGATAAATAACAATAGACTTTGTTTATCTTTCCTTCAACCTCACTGACTTCTTGGTATTCCAAACCTTTTATTTCTTCCTCTTCCAGTAGGCATTTTGAGTTATTACTTTTCAATATTTATTAATGATTACTATTATTAACTTTCATATATACAGTTTACTAGTTTCTAAGGTTACTGATTTAACTAACTATTAATTAATAATCTATTTATCAAAATAATGAAAATTGGATTTTATAATCTGAAAATGCAAATGTAAATTATAATTGAATTATAGTACCTCAATTATTAAATATTTTTAATTATGGAATTATCCTCATTAGAAGTTAAGAGAAAAATATGAACCACAGTGAAAAATTAATTTAGTGATTTAAGTCAATTGGCCTAAATGCTACAATTACTGATTACTTTTACACTAAGTTTATTTCTAACGACTGAATGAATATCAAGTTAATTACAGATTTACAGTCCAAGTTAAACTTGAGGGGCTGTGACTGACTTCAAGCTTTGAGTTTTAAATAGTGCTGTTGAATGTTAGCTAGCCTGTGACAATCAGTCTTATCTTGCTTCAAATGGCTATGAAACCAATCACCTAGTTTCTAGTTTACAGATACTAAGTCTGAACTATAAGGAGCTTACTTGCTAACTTCCCAGAACCTCAGCTTATAGTGGTGACAATGTTTGAAGCTTAAATAATAAATTTAAATATATTACTCAAATACTTTTACTTATGATATGCCTATTATTGTCATAACTATCAATGACATGTAACAATAGCGATATCATTTACCTTTACAAATTTCACCAATGAGGCAATGCCATTCATTCAGCAGCGGGTATTGGACAATGACTGTTAGCAATATAGATGCTTAGTTTGTAAATTTTATACCTATTTATTAATTTATTTGTATAATAACATTATAGAAAAAATTAAACAATTGATCATTTTGTTTTTCCCACCGGGCTGATCTTAGGGGTCAACCCCTGTTTTTTTCCAATCCTGATATTATATATATATATATATATATATATATATATATATAGATATATATATATATTATATATATATATATATATATATATTATATATATAATAATATATATATATATATATATATATATATATAGGAGTTCATGTTTGGCTCAGTGGGTTAAGGCGAGCTTTTTGGCTCACCTTAAGAAACAGGATTCCCTCTCAGTATGGGTTCAAGTTCTAGTTCGGCCACCTTGAACGGACACAAAAAATTTGTGGTTAGTAGGAGATTTTCTGCATACGTATTGCAGTTTACGGCCTAGTGTATTACACTAATCTCAAAACACACACATAAAAACATAGCAACACATACAACAGAACAGTCCTATTCACCTAAAAATTCACTTCTCTCAGTGCTGTCTCGCAATGGAAAAGCCGCATACTAGATGCGAACCCACGTCCCTACAGTGGCAGGCAATCCCGACTAAGTCGGCGCTGGAAGCAGGGCTGCTTATCGGGCCTAAATATTCCTGCACCTTCCACTTGGTCAGGAAACCATACAAATACTTTCCCTGGCCAATTTCCGATATAATAATAATATTGGTAATAATAAATAAATATTAATATATATATATATTATATATATATAATATATATATATATATATATTATATATATATAATATTATATAGTATATATATATATATATATATATATTATAATAATATATATATAATATATATATATATATATATATATATTATATATATATATATAATATATATGAGATATATAATTTGATTGGATTTGGAAGTTTGTGTAATAAAGAAAGCGTTTATGGAGGTATAGTTCCGAGGGACTGGAGGGGAGCAGTAATGTACCCTTATATAAGGGTAAGGGAGATAAGGTACCTGTGAAATTATAGGAAAAATTAGTTTATTGGGATGTTGTGGGAAGATATATATATGCTTGGTATTTGATCGAAAGATGGGAAAAGTGAACTGAAGAGCTGATTGTTGAAGAAGAACATGGTGCGTTTGGAAGTTGCGTGAGGAGTGTGGATCCAAATCTTTACATTGAACATATGATTGGAAAAATGAGGGAAAAGAATAAATGTGTATCTAGGTTTTATGTATTTGCAACAGCAGTATGATAGGATTAATAGGGAAGCCTGTGGCAGGTGTTAGTATATGGTGTTATTGGTAAGCTTCTGAATGGAATTCAAAGTATGTATGACGATAGTGAAGCCTGTGGAAGAATAAATGGAGTTGAATATAATTTTTAATATTAATAGCGGGGTGAGGCAAGGAGGTTACTTTTGGTTTTTATTTTTTATGTCCCCTTGGGTTATTCAATTTTATATAGATGGGGTTATGAAAGATAAGAGGTGGGAGTGGCAGGGGATTGGTGTTAAATGATGGAGAATGGAAAGAGAGTGGAGGTTTCCTACCTATTATATGGGCATGATTTGGTTTGTGTGGCGAATTTTCGGAAGAGAGTTTGAGAGTATAGGTAGAGAGATTTGGTAGGGGTGTGCAAAAGGAGGGGTTTGAAAGTAAACATAGATAAGAGTAAGGTTATGGTTGTGAATGAGGACAGTCCTCAGTGTGAAGTTATGTTAGGTGGTTAGCAGCTGGAAAAAGTGTCTGAGTTTAAATATTTAGGATATATAGGTTGGACGAAAAGGGAACAGATGTGCAAGCAGTGTAGTAGGGAAAGTGTGAATGGCAGGAAGTGTGGCTGGTGCAATTAAATCCTTGGTGATGTGAAAGGGACTAAATCTTGAGTGCGCTTAGGTCTTACATGAGGGTATATGGTTACCTGTGTTAATGTTTATAGTAGTGGGGACTATGGTCTGAATAAGAGGTATAGATCTAAAGTACAATGTGTTTAGAACTAACTTAGGGGGGAGTTAGGTATGAGAAGAATTGATCAAATGATTAATGAACGTATTAGAGAGTTGTGTGGTGTGAAGAAAGGGATAAATGAAAATAAATGAAAGTACATTGAGATGATTTGGTCATGTGGAAAGGATGGATGATAGTCTTTTGGTTAAACAGATTTATAGTGGTGTGTGCTGGGAATCGGCTGGCTGGGAACGAAGAAAAAGTGGATTTAGACAGTAAAGGAATGTCTGGAGGAGATTAAATGTGAGTTTGGCAGAGGCGAGAAGAAAGTGCATAACAGGAGTGAATGGCGGGGTTTGGTGAGGGGGTATGTTTGTAGCCCACCTATACCAAGGGATGAACCCCACATTGACGAGATGCCATAATGACTGTCCGTTGCAGTCCGTGAAGCTCTTAGGGTGGATTTTCTGAGCGAGACGGAGTTCTCACTAAAAGGTATAAAGGGAGCGGTAAGGCTGGGCTTCTTTTCGACTTTTATATATTCTTACTACTTTTCTGTTTCTGGTACCTGTATCGCACCTCGCCCCCAGTCTGGGGGAGAGAGGGTGGGTTGATATTATAATATATATATATATATATATATATATATAATATATATGATATATATATATATATATATATATATATATATAAATATATATATATATATTATATACATATATATATATATATATATCAATACAAATACAACATATAAGTTTTTTCCATTTATTGTGGTAAATGTGTGCTTAAATTAGAACACATTTAAATTGAAAAGACATGGCAATGCTGTTAGATGGAAAATTATAAAATCGATTATCTTTCTAAAATATTGATATCTTGATATGATTGCCCTATCTATTACCTGAATATTATTTGTACTTACAAACAGTAAGAAATAGCTACTTACACAGTTTTAGGATATTTCGTTTGTAAAATGAAAACAACTCAGTTGCAGGTCAGCGAGAAATTTACCAAATAATTAGAATTGCTGTTGCTATAAAATAATAATAATAGTAATAATAATGGATAATGAATAATAATAATAATATATAAAAATAATAATAATAATAATAATAATAATATAAGCAGAAAACCTAAAGTGACATTACAAATAAGTTGATCAACTATTTGTGATAGAGTTTAACAGATTTTTATTAAAAATCACAGGTATAGCTAAAAAAAAAAATTAATGATAAAAAAAAAAAATTATGGACAGTCTCTATTAGAAAAAGTTTACAGCCTCTATCAAAACTTCCTAGGACTAACACTACATTTTCTCAAATTTCTTTTTATCGTAATTTACAAAATAGGTGCAAAGGAAGATTGTAAAGAAATACTAGCATAGCCATGGTTGCCAGCATCATCTAGGTTTTACAGCAATTAAATCCATCTAAGGTTAGGTCGTTTTTTTTTTTTTTTTTTTTTTTTTTTTTTTTTTTTTTTTTTTTTTTTTTTTTTTTTTTTATGATTACCACTACTCACGGGCTAGGCCCTTTTCCAAGGAGGGGGCCAGGAAATAAAAATGCTTGGAAAGCCCACCCAAGCCCAAGGCTAACGCAACTCTTAGTGTGAGCGCAGACGTGGGTTTTAAAGAGAGGAAGATTAAATAACAGTAGGAAAACAGAAGATGGCAAGGAGTTCCACAGAACAGAAGTGGCTGGAAAGAAGGATGCACCACAACGAACGAGTCTGGGATTTTCAATGCTCACGCAAAATTCATGCGAGAGCATGGCACCCCTTATATTACGAGGGGCAATGGAAGTGGAATGTGAGCGGCCAACTCCCCTGAGCATCTACCGTTGTAGTAGCTACCTATAGAAAAGAGATAGTGCGCCAACGTCACATCGCAGAGATAGAGGGTCAAGAGAGTTTAGAAAGTAGGGACAGTTAATTAGTCTCTCTTGCTTTAGACTCGACTCTATCAATAGAAGGGTGGAGCCGGAGCCCCCCCAGATGGGAGGAGAACAGTACTCCAAACATGGGCGAATATAAGGCCCTTATATAACTGGAAGAGGTAGGTGTGCAGAAGAAAAAAATTCCTGCAACCTGAACAGAACTCCCCGTTTCTTTGAGGGCCACCTTAGCAACCGTAGTGAATGAGGTTTCCAAGATAATTTTTTGTTTATGTTCAGACCAAGATGTTTATGTTGTCAACAGGTGAGACGTTAGAACCGTCGAGAAATAGGAAAGTTAGGAGGGTTTTGAGAGGGAGATGTAAAAAAAGTTGATTGAGTTTTTCAAGAATTGAATTTCACAAGGTTGTGGCGGCCCACCGGGAAATCCCATTCAGGTCTGCAAGAAATTGAATACAAAAGCTGAAGACGAGAGGCAACTCTAGTATGCAAAGAGGAGCAGATTGAAATTAGTGGCAAAGAATGGAGTTGAGTCAGTCGGCCATAAGAGTGAACAGAGTTAGAAGTAAAGCTGAGGGATCATTAATGAAAAAAGTAAGAATAAAGTTGGAGATAAAACAGAACCTTGAGTAACACCACAAAAATTAACAGGAAAGGAGGAAAGAAGATGCTCCATCAATGAGTGCTGATATCTGGAGCGACCAGAGAGAAAACTGGACCAAGAGTAAGCAAAGAGAAGGAGGAAACCCAAAGGAAGGGAGCTTTAAGAGCAGTAGCGACTCATGCCATACTCGATCAAAAGCCTTAGTGTTATATCGAGTGCCACCACCCAAGATCCCTGAAGTCCGGATCGGACGCCCATGAGCCAGTAAGATAGCATAGTATGTCACCAGTTGACGTTGAAAGCCCGAAAGCCATACTTGATGATCTGAAAGAAGGAATGAGACTCCAGATGTGATCCAGAAAATGAGAGTTAAGAGTTTCAAAGATCGTTAAGATAGAATTTACAAGTGAGAGCTATAGGACGATAGTTGGCCGGATCAGAGCGGCTTCCCTTTTTCGGGATTGGCTGGACATTTTGCGCGCTCCAGCACTGAGGAAATGTACTAGTATTAAGGGATAGAGAGAGTAGAGGTGAACGAGGACAGGGGCCAGCTCGGAAGGCACACTCCCTCAAAAACACGGGGAGGAATGCCATCCGGCCACTAGCTTCTTGACCACTTCATAGATTCTCAAGAATCCCTGCACCCATCATGCATAATCACAGGAAGAGGCATAGGAAACCTGAGAGGAGAAGAAGCAGGGAGGGATGCCGGAATCGTCCAGGTAGAATAGATGAAAAAAAGGAGGCGAAGAGATTAACCTTTTCAGTAGGAGAGTTAGCTACAGTACCGTCAGAGCGAATAAGTGGAGGAAAGGCAGATTTACAAAAAGTATTAGAGATAGTTTTTGAGAAAGAGCCAGAAATCTATTTCAGTAGGAAGAGCCAGTAAGCGCTATGTCGCACTTTCTTTTAGTGAAGCTGCGTTTAACCTGTCGAATAGCATCTTCATCGTTCGAAGAGAAATTATAGTAAAATTAGAAAGAAAATGAATAGACGAGCAAACAGAAGAGTTATTTCCAATGCCCGATAGCGCAAATAGTACTACTCATCACATAGAATGGAGCAGAGAAATTTTTCCTAAATCTTACTTATCCATTTAAAGGAGGTAGCATAACTACCTAATTCTCCTAGCTCTGCTATTGTTAATTTTTTCCTATCCCGAATGAAATTATCACGTCTTGGCCAACCTTTAATTAATGTTGATTAGTAACACGATTATCACAAGAACAAGAACAAAAAAAAAATAAATAAATTGTAAAGCACCTCTGGAGAACGAAAAGAAGCCCAATAACGTTTGCTAGGAGAAAAGTTTTTAAAAAATAGAGATAACTCTTGACCGTTTTGAGCAATTTTTTGACATCTCTTCTGCGGTTATGATGAAATAAAGAAATAATATTAAATATACAGAGAAGAGGTAAAGTGAGATGAACATAAAATCTGAGCAGATGATAATCAAGAATTGGCACAAGGAACGAATAAATGGAATAATGAATGTGTAGGATATCATTATAATAATAACTAGTTTTATTATAATATAAACCAAAATAATCGATATAAGAAGAAGAAATCTGAAATAGTTATTAGCACTACCATTCCCCTCCTTGCAAATACAAAGTAATGAAAGAAAGAAAAGAAAAACCACAACCAAAAATAACAAAAGAATAAAGAATAAAATGATAACGATGAATCACCCATAAAGAATGATAACTCAAGCAATATATAGAATAGGAGAAAGAAGATAAACAGAAAAAATTGAGAAACTGAAAATGAATAATTTAAAACATCTTTTATATACAAAAAAAGAGGTAAAGAAAAATACAATAATTATACAAGTATAAAGGAGCAAGAATAGAAAACAAGACCAAAAAATAAAATGATAAGTGATAAGAGGAGAAGAATAATTAATTATAGAACACCAGAAAACATCGAAATTTAGAGAGATTACCAAGAATTCTCAGACGAAGAAATTAACAGGAAGTAAGTTATGATTTAATAATAGGCACAAGAACTACCACCATATTAGTCATAGAAATTATAGAAGGTTATGTATTGGAAGATAATTACAAGTATATATTTGAAAAAGAATCCACCTGAGCATAGCTGAGTCTCAGAACAAGTAATAAAAGTTAGTAGAGAGAATAGCGAAAGGTGATAAATATCCACAAATTCATGAAGTTAGCAAATTCAGGCAAGAGAACATTGGCAAAGATCAAAAGTGAAACCCAGACCTGGCCCACCCCTAATACATTCTCAATCGAATCAATAATCTAGATGTCAGACTCACAAAACAGACACACAAAGCCCACCAAAAACCAACTGAATATGGGTTATTTTAAAAAAAACCAGCGCCCAACACATAACACACACACAAGATACACAATCAAAAAATGATAAAACAAAAAAAAAAAAAAATTAAAGCAAAAAAATAAGTGCATATACATTCAATTGTGAACTTAATAAAAATAAAAACATAAAATTAAACTTTAAATTTATATAAATGGAACAAAGACTAAGCATAAAACAAGTAATCAGAATAAAAATATAGTAAAAGTAAATAAACCTAATAAACCAGTTAAATCACACCACACACGCTAAGCAGACAGCTACAGAAATTAACAAACGTAATGAACCACCACCCAAAATCAAGATTCTAGGAGTTACCATTGAAAATCTGTGCGGAGGGCACTCAGACACATGGACCGACAAAATAGAGTTGAATACCGATAAAACTAAAAAAGATTAAAAGGTATTTTCCTAAAACTTGAGTCCTAAATTGTTGAATAAAGTGTCCAGAATTTAGATATAAAAATGTTATACCTTCAATAAAGATACTATCTTAAGGAAACACTATATAAATCAGTATATTTAATAAATAATTAAACACCACTAGACTAATAATGAACATATAAAAAATTACTGATGCACTAAAAGCAAATATTAACAACCACATCTAATAGCACAAATTAAAAACAAAACACAAACACACAGCAGAGCAAAAACGAGATGACAACATTCAAATAATAATATATTATAATATATAAATAATTATAAATATATATTAATAATATAATAATAATAAAAATTATAATAATATATTATATATATTATAAAATATATAAAATTATATATATATTTAACAAGAAAATACACAATAATTTCCAATTTAAAAGTACCACAGTTATATAAGGACTCTACATAGTTACAGTATAATGATGTTTTTTAAGATATACATGTGAATTATAGCGTCGGGCCGAGGGTAGACCGAGAGGTCCCACCTCTTTATAAGAAAGGGGTGTTCGGTCCCACTCAAAAAAAATAATAATAAAAAAAAAAAAAATTCGTACATTTAATCAGGACCACATGTAAGTACTCACAAGATAATATTATATTATTAATTAGAGTCAAATCTTTATTCTAGAAAGTTAATTTATATTTTTAAAAATATAATAAATTTAGGGTACAAAATGCCCTTCAATAGGATTTCACTTTTTTACCACTATTTAGTATATTAAAAATTAAAATTGTGGATGGATTTTAATTATTTTTCAGTGGTAATAACACATAACAGAGTATGTTAGCTATTAATGGCCAAGATAAATTATTGTCCAACGTATTAGTGACTAAATCCGGAGGACCTAACTGGTACCGATTCACCCCACGTAAAAATAGAATGAATAGGGGAGTGAATAGAGACCCCATTGTATTTTCGTATATATAATACAGACGAATATATAATTATTGAATTAAAATATATAATTAGAATAATAATTATTAAATAAATAAATAGTTTATTAAAATTAAAGTAAAATTAAATAAAAAAATGAAAAATTATATAAAAATACGAATTTACAAAAAAGAAAAAAATGTCAAAAAATATAATAATGAACGAGAAGAGAAGTTCACCTAGAACTGAAGACAACTTATTTTAATAAAAATACATATAATATATAATGTAAATCATTAAAATAATACAATTTTTACAGATGTACTAAAAAATTCACTCTTTAAAGATGATAAAACAATAACACCTGTAATACAAGATAAATATTAAATAATATAAAATTATGATAACTCATCCCGAAATATACAATTACACAGATACACATATACACACACACATACAAAATGATGTCACATTCACCCACTCCAAGAAGTGGAGGTGACTGAGACATATATAAATTAAAACTTTAAAAAAAACATATAATAATAATAATAATAGAATTAATACAAAATTAAAAATAATAAATTTAATATTAGTGCATAAAATATGACCTACAATATTTAAAACCTTACATTTTCAACAAAAAAAATCCAAAAGTGCATTAGGGGAGACGGGGAGACGAATTATAACCTAAATGGTCAAGATCACCCCTCCCGACGCATACTTAACAAATTTTATTGTAACCTGAACTAAGACTACTATTATTTTTTTTTCTAAGACCAACTATTTGATAATTTTTTTTTTTACTCTTCTATTACTATTTTTTAGATACTATTACGTGTGATTTATAAAAATCTGTTTAGGACCTTACTCTACCATAATTACCAAAATTAGAATATATAAAAGCTGATTTTATTGAAGAAAACAATCATCAATTAAAATGGAGGATTATACCAAATATACTTTTGTGAAACATATTTGATTTCTAATACAGATATATCTAACCTTTAAACAGTGGAAAAAAAATGAATACCAAACAAATATTTGGCACAATCTTATTATTTTCAAAGTCATTACTCACAAACTTTCCTTATCTGTTAAAAAAAATAAATAAATAAAATAATTTCCTGCCGCCTTTGTTTTGTTTACATTTTTTTCATAAAAGAACAAATGACAAAAATGGAAACGGGTCTAAGGCAATTTTGAGT